>JAODXP020008303.1:0-89293 GCA_027497455.2 Sardinella longiceps | reverse complement strand
AAAGGAAACCCAAACATGTGATTTCAACTCTTATCTTTATAGCCAACCTTCAATTAAAAAAAAATGGTTCTTCTACTTGTAACTAACCATCACAGATAGCAGTGTCACATTTTAAGAACCTCAAGTTGCCCAGAAACTATGGTTTTGAATCCCGTCTGTGTAACGGAGGCCAAGCTAGCCGGCTAGCTCGGTGGTAGTGTGTAAATCCTCATCACCCAATTCCATGGGCGCTTCTTAACATGCTGAGTCAGAAGCTCGGGCTTCTAGCTCAGTTGGTTAGAGCGTTCCACTCCCATGCCGGGAGTTTGTAGCTTGCGGGGTGGCGGGTTCGAGACCCGTGTGGCGGTGCGGGATCGCCACCGGCTACATTGGTGCCGTGACCCGGATGGGAGTGAGGATTTGGAAGGGTGAGTGTAACGGAGGCCAGCCAGCACGGCTAGCTCGGTGGTAGTGTGTAAATCCTCATCAGCCCAATTCCATGGGCGCTTTCTAACACGCTGAGTTAGAAGCTCGGGCTTCTACCTCAGTTGGTTAGAGCGTTCCACTCCCACGCCGGGAGTTTGTAACTTGCGGGGTGGCGGGTTCGAACCCGTGTGCGGTGCGGATCGCCACCGGCTACATCTGCAACCCTATATTTAATTGAGGGGAAGCTGTCCCTGAATTATTGATAATCCAATTCATAAGTCACTTTGGACAAAAGGGTCTGATTAATGTATATCTAACTACCAGCTGAAATTAAACTGAGCAGCAGTCTCTTGGAAAACATAGGGCCTATCTTAAGGGCAATACTTAGGTATTAGTAGTAACATCACATAGAAAGATGGAGGGCTGTATTTACAAAGAATTGGAGCCTGTTTCAGATGCCAAATGTGCCTTAAAACATGGCACCCCATACATAAAGACAGTTCAGTTTACAGTAGCCATAATATGTGTCAGTGCATAATTGTGACCTGAGTCTACTGTCTATCCTACCAATGCATATGCATTTATAAATGTCAAGTGGGGAAATGGAGGAGGGCAAAAAGAATAAAATTACTTGTCAGCTTTTTGTAATTTCTTACTTTCACTTTGATCTACTTCCCTATCACACATTGTCGACATACAAGAACAGTGAGATATGAGCACTTTTCTGTGTCATCACTCCTTGCTGAGCAAGTCATACACTGTATTCTATCACAATTGATATTTTTTCCTGTAAAGATTTAAGTGGTTCAACAACTGTTGACTCAACCCTGCACATAAGGCTTGCGAATGAGAATTCGGCAGAGGATGGGAATGAGATTGCCTGTGACGGAGAAAGTCAATGTAATATACCCAAGAGCAGCTTGCTAAGAAAACTATGTATTTGTGCCAATCGTTAGACATCTGTCTCAGAATGTGAAGAATGTTAATCGCTTAACCAGGTCATGAAAAAACTCAAGCCCTCATAGCATAGATACCTGTAGATCTTGAAGTTACCAACAAAAGAACTGTATGCCCAATCAAATTTCTTTAACAGGCAGTGAAATTACGTATTTATAATAATGTATAGAAGACAATGCAAACTGTTCTTTTACAAGCCAAAAATTAAATGACCTTTACTCACATGGGGTGTGTGACATTCTTCTGTTTTTACATCCGATGCTATCTGTTGTTACACTGGCATGGTGTCAAACAACTGTACTACTGTATATAACTCCTTGTACACTAGTTGTGTTTTTATGTTTTAATGGAATCGACTGTTTCTCGATTGTGGAGTTTCAGTCATGTTTTCAGTTTTCATTGTCATAGCCAGGAATGGTAAACTGTACAGCTCACCACAATGATAGAGGTGTGGCATGTGGATACCTTGCTTCTCTCATTGGTTAAGAGAGTTGATGAGGTCAATACTGTGTGTGGTTCCCCGAAAATAATAATAATATTTTTTTCTGTGTCAACAAGCAATTCAGATAAATTGACAAACCACTAAAGATGTCAGCAAATTAAAGTAACTGAAACTGATAATGTATGTGAAATCGGTGTGAATAGTTTTGGTGTGCTAGAAACATGTGCTAAAATACCTTGAGTGTAATCAGGTGTTACATAGCAAGGGATATCATTGTCTGACTGGTTGTTGCAGGGTGGAGTCAGAGGGGTTGAATATGTCCTCTTGAAAAAAAAAAAAAAAAAAAACCTCAGAGGCTGTATTTGTTGCTTCCTGTATGAACGAGACTTTTGACTTGACAAGCTCCACATTTTAAACGGTGTACAGAGAAACAGCAAGATTGGTAGTGCTCAGAACAAAAATGTCAGCTCAAGCAGGTAAATATAATTTGGTGTCACTGTTACACTGCCATTTAACGAAAAAACATTTAGATGTATATATTTTACGGCATATTTCTGCAAAATGACAAGTCTGCTATGACCAAACAAGTATTTTCACACAATATATGTTTGAAATGGTGCTATACTTTGGGGGTGCCTCCATAATAATGCTGTTTCAGCTTATAAATAAAATATGTGAGAAGACAATTAAGAATGGGTATTAAAATAATTGACTTTGACCCACATAGCATATAGTGCTTTTTTCAACACTGAGCTAGACAGAGATGGCGCTAGCAGTAGTAATGAACCAAACATTTAACTGAACTAAACATTTAACAAAATTGAATTTCAGTCTTGTGTGAATTGCAATGCTATGCTAATAGAAAATGTCCAGACTTTGTTTATAATGCCAATGGTTAAACTAGGCCTTTATATATTTTGTGTATATACTGTACATATATTTTTGATATCGAGTTGTGTTTTCGTGGTTTTAGAGATCATCACTATTATCACTTTTCCTTATGACACCAGTGGTTTCCCTCTTGTTGCTGACTGCACTTTTTTCACCCCCATTTTTTTTTTAACACTCCTTATTAGACTCTGCCACGCCTCATAATTTGAGGATTATGCTTCTGGGCATGACAGGCTCAGGAAAGAGTGCAACAGGAAACACAATCCTGGGCAGAGAAGTGTTCAAAGCGGAGCATTCCCTTCTCCCTGTCACACAGAAATGCCAATGTGAAGAAGGGGATGTTGAGGGAAGACTTATTACAATGATCGACACACCTGGTTTGTGTTGTCGAAGCGATAAAAACACCCAGCTGAGTGCTCAGCTGAAGAGCTGTCTTTCGGTTGCCGATTCCGGACCCCATGTGTTCCTCCTGTTGGTCAGTCTCACCCAGAGACTCACAGAGGAAGAGAAGAATACTCTAAACTCGGCAATGGAGAACCTGGGGAAAGATGTACAGCGTTTCAGCATTATCGTCTTTACGCATGAAGATAAGCTTAAAGGCAAACCACTGGAGAGCTGGATCGGAGCCAGTAAATACCTAGGGCTACTGATCAACAAGTGTGGGAGACGATACCATTCAATTGCTAACGATGGAAGACATGGCCGTACTCAAGTTAAAGAGCTACTAGCAAAGATCGACAAGTTGGTGTCCATGAATGGAACCTTCTACACCACAGAGATGCACGTTGCAGCTCAAAAGCAAATAAGAGAAAAAGAACAGAAGAAGAAGGAAGAAGAGCAAAAACTGATAAAAAAGGAACAGGAGAAGAATCTAATCAGGCTTGTGTGGTCTGTCGTTGATGACATGAAGAAGTGTATTCTTGACAGGGGCAATCTTGAATTTAGGAGTTTGGCTCCATTAGCTGCTATTGGGGGAAGCCTTCTTCTGATTGCAGGTCCCATACTTCCAGCTGTGTTGGGAATCGGTTTTGCTCTATTTACTAAACTGAAGAAACAAAGAGAAGAGGCAATGCAATAAAGAAATCTTTTTGGTCTGTTTCATACACCTACAATAAAAAGCATTGTAGATATATGTAGATGACCTTGTTCAATTAAGACTGAAAACCACAAACTATGGTGGACCACTCTCCTCTCTCTTTCTACCTTTCGCAACAACAGAAACTCTCACCCACACTCTCATCACTTCTTAGTATCTGACTACTACAATTCGCCTTTTTCACCTGGCCGCCATTCCGAACGAAAACGAGGCTCGGTTGGTAAACTAAATGGAACGTCAATAAATTCTCACAGATGCTGGACAGAAAATCTACTGCTGGTCCCTTCTCTTCAGGCCCGGCGTTATGGGCGGGCCCTGGGGTGCCGTGCCCGCCCTGGATGGCACTTGTGCCCGCCCTGGACGCCCACCGACGCCCACCGACGGAACCTGTCACTTTTAGGTTATACCGCCACCACTGACTGAATCAAAAGATCGGAAATATAACCTCGACATATAGGACTATAACTACGTGAAAAAACTTGATTTAGTTTCATGACATTGATTGAACATAGTTTTTCAGCTACGCATTTTGTTAAGAGAATAGCCTATGATGTGCAACTGTGGCTTCTGCAGTTGCTTGCTGGTTCAATTCAGAATGAGAATGCAGTAGCCTCGGAGGCGCAGACGGCTGCTGATTTTTATTCAAACACATCTAGAGCTGACCTTTGGAAACAACTTTGCAGTGTGTAGGCTACTACAGTCAGTAGGCCTACAGTTTAGTGGTCGTGTAGATGGCACACTGTGTTCGATCTGTCTTTTTGGTTAGCTTGCGCCAATGGATAGGAGAAAACTGACGAAAAAAATACAAACCCACTACTTTCTCCGTTATTGTCTCCGACTTCTCTGTCACAGAATATGCAAGAGAATCTAAACGTGAATGAATAAATCCATATATATATTTATGTTAAATGTGTTCATTTGAAGGGGTTATCTATTTGAATGGGTTAGTTAGTCTATCTATTGTTGATGAAATGGTGCGATTTTGCTCTATTCGTGATTAAATATTCTCATGTTTTCAGGGTAGGGTAGACTGAGTACAGTTGAGACAGTTTTTGCTCTCTCCACTACGACTCAAATTTTCGTCACTAAAAACATATTGAAAACTAGTTATTTTTTAAATGGTGCATCCTATAAGTCTGCACTACAATAAAACAAAAAACTTATATCGCTATGTTGTTTATTTTTTTCACAATTAACTCTTAAAGACAAGGTGCATTTTATCTCAACTGTACCCATAGTTCTAAAGTATTGTGTACAGTTGAGACACAGCATGGTACAGTTGAGACACATTGAGAATGCTTTAGGGCTGACAAGCCAAGATGGCTCATTTTTAAAATATGTAATTTTAGAGTTTCTTTTTAGTTAAATCCATACTTTTTCCTCTAGATCAGCTTTAGAAAAAGAGATACAACAGGCACATCAAGTTTGAAGAGGAAAAAATATTTTTTCTTTGTTTTATCATCACTCATTTTATAAAATATTATCTTTACAGCCATCATGTTAGAAACGTATATCCTTTAATAATATGTAGTTTAAATATGAAAAATGTTTTATTCTATTGACATTTGTGTTGCATATTGCCTAAATTCTATCATAATAGACACAGATAAACAACATGCAATCCAATGGGAATTCATCCAGGGGACAGTTGAATCGTCATGTCTCAACTGTACCCTGCTGACCATCTTGCACATTTTTCTAAATAATGCAACCAGCTTGCATAATATGATTATATGAAATATGTCAATTTATAGAGCAGAGAATTGCCTTTTAAATGGTGTAAGATAAGTTTAACAGTCTAGCAGGAGTATTAAGATATTCACTGTGGAAGGGACATGGTTAAGTGAAATTCTGACTATGGTAAAAATACTTTCCCCAATATCTTTGGACTGGAGGTATGCACAATATCCAAATTTTCCATGATTAAAGAGGGTACTAATGCCCATGTGTGTAGCAAAAATCATAGTTCTAGCTTGTTGTGCATGCAAGATATTAACAAGTCTCAACCGTACTCCTGTCTCAAATGTACTCAGTCTACCCTATTCGCCTATTTTCTTTTGAATGAAAACTCGAGAAAAAGCAGTAGGGCCTAGCCTTTTTGAGAGTGTCCATGACACGCCGACATCACACTAGGCTATGCATTCTTTTGTTTAGCTCGTCATGTGCACTGAATGTGAATTACATTTTTCTGATAATGGCCATTTGCGAGTACTGAGGTTCATGCAGGTGCGCTTTTGGTCTCACAGCGAGTGGAAGGGAAAAGGGGAGGGGGAATAGCCCTCTCCCTTGCTGGAGCGGGCAGCTGTAGCCTGAGTGCAACTGATAAGTTGGTGAAGTCTAAACCAGGCCAGTAATTCCTTCGAAATAAGCATACATTCATATATTCATTCATAATATTGTGAATCCAAGCCTACAATGTCATAATCAATTTTTCCTGGGTTGTGCGAAATCTTGGCGTTTCAAAACAAGGGCATTAAATGGTTATGCAAAAGTAGAGTGCAACATGCACATAGACCTAATTAATGCACGCATGATGTCCTCTACCTTCAACCCCAAACCCAAACGAACTCTCCTATGCGAATGTCAGAAAAGAGTATCTCCGTTTTTCCTAGACACGTCCTTGACATATACTATCACAGATTAAAAAAAAAATTGGTGCCCCCCTCAAGTAACGCAGTGCCCGCCCACCAATTTGCGTCTGGCGCCGGGTCTGCCTCTCTTACTGTTGGTCAGGTGGAAAGTTGGGCAGATGAGGGGATATCCCATGCCCAGAAGCTACTTCTGGGGAAGTTTTACCACGCAAGCCTTGTTCAAGTGCCTCATAGTGACGTATAGGTGAAAAAGGTCAATGACATTCTCTATGACTGACCATATAAAAAATATCTCAATACTCAACTGTTCAGCATATTCACCATCACCGGCCGATAAGACCCCGTCTTTCATGTCCTTCATAACCTTCCTCGCATGATTTTTTTGGGCTACTGTCACTCATATGTACATTTTGATGGATATTCTCGATTAATACTACAGAAATGTTGATGCTCTGTTAGGCTTGAAAGCATATGAAATGTGTCATTTTAGTTAAAAATGTATTTTTGTTATGTAAATAAGGTACATAATAAATAACAACTTGTTTTAATTATTGTAATCAATGCTGAAAAATTAACTGTGTATTTCAACTTTTAAAATTATACCTGGATTAATTTGCCCTATTTAATTAAGGTTTAAAAATTAATGATTTAAAATTGAGCTTGACCAGTAGTTTACAATTTGTTGCATTCAAGTTCTAAGCAGTGATCTTGTGAGGTGTTGAAGAGTTCAGATGCAAAAAAGTGTCATTCCAATGAATTTATATACACTGTATCACTTTATCTAAAATTCTATTGTTTTGGCCTGATTTGTTTGTACTTAATAAAAATATTTAAATTGCAGTTTGATACTTGGAAAGAATTAAAACAACATAATTTTTTATCTTTCAAAAAAATAGATTTAGAGGCTTTTGCATCTGAACTGTTCATTTAATTTGCAGAATCTGAGTGGATCTCTCATGTCAATATTGTGCTGGTGGGGAAAACTGGATCTGGTAAGAGTGCCACGGGAAACACCATCCTGGGAAGAGACACCTTTCACTCTGACACGGGATTAAAGTCTGTTACCAAAAGCTGTCAGAAGGAGGATGTAGAGATTGACGGCACTGTGATCACAGTAATAGACACCCCAGGGGTCCATGATACTCAACAGTCAGGAACAGAGCTGAGGGACAGTATCAGGGAACTGATGGATCCATCCATGACAGATCCAATCATTTTCCTCTTTATACTCAAACTGGGGAGATTCACAGAGGAAGAGAAGAGCTGTGTGTCTTGGATCGAAGAAAACTTTGGAGGCGATGCTTTGTCAAACTCTACCATTTTACTGTTCACTCACGCAGACCACTTAAAGGGAAAATCAATTGAGACATACATTCAGTCCAGCCCTCAACTTATCGCCCTTAGAGAGAGGTGTGGAGACAGATACCAAACATTTAACAACAAGGATATGGACGATGAGAGTCAGGTTTCCAAACTTTTATATGAGATCAAGAAAACGTTGAAAGGTGACTGCTACACACCTGACATGTATCAGAAAGCTCAACAGAAAATAGATCACACAAACCAGACAGAGAAAAGAAAGAAGGTGGCACTGGGCATTGGCCTAGGCTTACTAATGATTGTGGCAGGAGGTATCCTACTTGGAACTACACAACAGGTGGCCCTACCTGCTGTATTGATTGTGGTTGGCATCGTGCTAGCCGCTGGAGGAGGTTTTGGACTGCTCAGTCAAACACTGAGAGAAAGAAGAGAAAAACAGAATAATTTTCCAAACTATGGTGGAATACATTAGTTGGTCTTCTTGCCATGTAATCTAGTCTATGTACACGAAATCAGGTTGTGGGATGTATTACTGCAATACAATGCAATGAAAGCAAAGATTATTTTGAAGACCCCTGTCATGTCATGTGCTATTATTTAAAATGCACACAGTCACATATCAGGTACAAATAAAGGTGGTATGTTGTTCATGTACATGCACAGCCGTTTGAATTATATGCTGCTGATTAAAAAAAAAAAAAAACCTACTTTTTCAAGCCGTCCAAGTTGGAGATGCTCTTTATAGTAATGTTGTTTCTGACAGGGTCTTATTGTTTTTGGATAGCATTTCATTTGTTTAAAGTCAGCAGACAATCTCAATCAGCCAAACAGAAAGGTACAGGGAATCATTTTCAGCACTGCTGATGAAAAACCACATAACCAGTTCCAGGAGTTGCTGTGTTATAAAACTGACAAGTTAAGGTCAAGGAGAATTAATGTGGCTGTAATGGCTATAAGGCTATAGTGGTAGTAATGACAATAGAGGTAACTGTACACAGTGTTGGGAGTAATGAGTTACAAAAGTAACTAATTACTGTAATGCATTGCTTATGCACTTGCAATGCATTACTGGTATAGGCATTACAGAAAATATTTTCCTCGGTACAATTGTCAGTAACTCAAGTTACAATGCATTTTTTACTTGGAATGAAGTGGTGTTTTTTTTCCTTTACAAATCACACCAAAAATCACTGAGAGGTCAGCAAGGGTAAAACGTTTGCTGTGCCGGACTCCGCTTGTCATTCTCAACATTGATAACAATGAAGGACATAGGCTACCGGAGGGCCCGAAGAGTAACTTAAATGTAATGCAACAGTAATGTAACGCCTTAACATTACAACACTAATATTGTAATGTAAGAGATTACTTTAAAATGTCAGTAACAAGTAATAAATAACGCATTACAGTTTTGCAGTAACTTGCCCAACACTGCCTGTACATGACACTACTCTACATATTATATCTGGCTATAATGGCTTTTGTTTCTTTGTATAACACTGACGTTTATGAATGTGCTCAGGGTTTTTTCCAAACTGGATCAAACAATAGTATGTGGTTTCCGTGGTCTACAATTGCCCTTGGTCTACAAATGCTTAAACACATTTTTTTCTGGTGGATATGTCAATACAGGAGTTTTGAGTTTTCAAAAAAAAAAAAAAAACATCCATAGCCTATCACATAATGTGGACAAGCAGGTTTTACAAAGTCCCAGCTATATACGTCTGGACAAGTTCAGTTACTGTGACAAAGAAGCTTATCAGACTGTCATCTCATGTCATGGTCAGAGATTTATAACATGCAATCGAATCTGACAGATGCCAATAACAAGTAGGCATATTTGAACTTTGTGTATGACGACACAGAACACATAATGTTCACACAATATCAAAGCAGTTGTTTTTTCTCCTCTTATTTCAAATTCTCTATTCCCAGAATAACAACATAGCATAGTAGGTGTGATGTGGTAACATCACTGACGGCTAATTGATTGGTTGACCTGGTTTTGTTGCAGGTCTGTATCCTTACAACACATTCCTGAATTGCAGCATCGCTCAAAGAACAGTTTAGTTGAACATAGGATTTCTAATTGTGTCATTCCGTTCAAATTCTAGATAAATTCCAACCTGACCATCTCAGAATTTTATGAAAAAATTATATTATTTTTATTTTCTTATTCATTTATTTTTTTAATAACAAATATTTCATTAGGAATTAATTAGATGCTTTTGGGGCATTTTTTGGCATCATTCTGAGTTGATCAGGCTGGAGGCCTTGGGTGAAATGAGACGGAATGTCCCAAATGTGAAATGATATTGGTTCTTGATAACACACGTAGGAACCTGCATTGCACATCAGACAAAGAGACCTGAAATGTTGATTAAGAGACCTGGAATGTTGAAATGCTTGCTGGCTAAAACACACATTTAGCGTGACTGTATGTGAACCACCCATCAGATATTCTTTTGTGAACAGTGAAAACATGGTGGTTAGAAATATGATTAAAAGACATCGGACGGTAGGTTCACATATTAATACATACCTAATTAATGCCTGTATTAGTGACTTGTAATGCATGTGCTAGGCAACATTAATCATTTGTTAGGCATGTATTCGCAAATTTCTGGTTCATGACTAATTAGGCCTTTATTCTTGATATGATCTTAATAATGCCCTTTAAGCTTTGATATCTACTTAATATGTAGTAGTACCTACCAAAATAGAACATGTATAACCCACTAGTACAGTATGCTGTCTGAATAAATCTAGAATAGTGGAAGAGTGTTCATCAAGTGTACACAAGTGGACATAAGCTTTCAGCTTTACTATTTGATACCCAAAACCATCAGAAAGAAAGGCTGTATTAGTTATGGGTGCACCGGTACATCTAAGTTGTGAATTGTTGCCTGTGCATATCTGAGAATGTTAGCGTGTTTGTGTTCACATGCGTGTCCTTAGTGTTTAGTTCACTGATGATTGTGCTAGGAATAATCCTGCTTGCAACTACACATTTGCTGTTATATTGATTATATTGGCCATCATTGCCTTTGTGTTGTGTTGTTCAAAAATCTCATCTCGTTTCCCCGAAATCCCACTCAGTATTTGTTATTATTAATAGGGTTCCCACGGGTCAGGGAATTTCTGGAATATCAGGGAATTTCAATTACAGCTGTTCCAGACAGGGAAATTCAGGGAATTTGATCATTTTGCCTAAAAAGTCAGGGAAATATCAGGGAATTTTGTGTTTAATGTGGATCACCACACATCCCTCTTGCTTCCCAGTATTTTTCAGTTTAACTGAAATTATTTTACATCCTGATTGGCTGATTCATGCCAGCTAAGTGTTAGGAGGTACTGTAGACCAAAGGGAGGACGATGTAAATCTGCTCTGCGCCTAATCAGAATATTAGACATTTCTTGTATGGGAGGCCATGGAAATTCTCCTTTTTGGTCAGGGAAGGTCATGGAAAAGTCAGGGAATTTTAAGTCTGATCTAGAGAACCCTTCTGGGAACCCTGTATTAACTAGGATGGCAAAAATTAAATATTGTACTTAATATAAGTTTCTTGACCGCCCACCAGGTTTCATCAGCTGGTTGAAACCAGTTGTTAACTGATTAGTTAAGCATCTAGGCTACACTACGCTATAAGAAATAACAGCTATTTCGAGTGGTTCCCTTGACCAACCAGAGAGGGCGACAGATACTATACCTCCAGGGGGTATTCCATCAATTAGGCAGTTTTTTTTCTTTTCTTTTCTTTTTTTCTCAGAATAGCAACATACTGTAACATTGCAGGAGAAGTGGTATCGCTGACTGATAATTGGTCGACCTGGTTTTGTTGCAGGTCTGTACCCTTACAACACATTCCTGAATTGTACTGCACCATCATTCAAAGAACAGTTTAGTGGAACAAATAGGATTTCTAATTGTGAAATGTGAAATGATGTTGGTCCTTGATAAGAGATTTAAGAACCTGCATTGCCCATCAGACCAATAAAGAGACCTGGAATGTTGACATGCTTGCCGGCTAAACCGCATATTTAGCTCTACTGTATGTGAACCTGACCCACCCATCAGATATTCTTTTGTTAGCAGTGAAAACATGGTGGTTAGAAGTATGATTAAAAGACATCTAGGCCTAACTCAGAGCTCACAGAAGAGACTCTCAGTGGTTACAGAATTCCAAATTAGGCAAAGAGTTTGGTGTATGAAAGTCAATATGAAATGAAGATTGATTCCTAAAACTGTTCACTTGAGAAATGTGTGTGTGTGTGTGTGTGTGTGTGGGGGGGGGGGGGGGGGGGCACTGACTTTCCTTCGGCAACTAAAAACTGATACGAATTTGGCAAAATTGAACTCACCTCAATTACACTTATGGGAAATTACTGATAGCCTACTTCAGGGACAAAACACCATACCTACATTAAGTGAAACTGGAAATAAAGCAGGCCAATGATTTATGACTGAATAACTAGACTTGCTCAGCCAGATGGCTTTGGTATAAGCCTTTGTTGTCACTAAATTGCAGCGAAACAGCACAGGACAAGAAAAACAATCTTTCAGTCAACACTATCTGATACTCCTAACCATCAGAAGGAGAGGCTGTGTGGTTGTTGTGGGTGCACCAATACATCAAAGCTGTGAATAGTTGCCTGTGTACATCTGTGAATGTAAGCGTGTTTGTGTTCACATGCGTGTTTTGTTTGCGTGTGTGTGTTTGGTTTGTGTGTGTGTGTGTATATGTGTGTGTGTTTGTGTTCACATGCGTGTTTGTGTACTTTTGTTTGTGTGTGTGTGTGTGTGTGTACATGTGGCCTTAGAGAGGTTAGCAGATAATTAATGCTAACTATGTTCACTACTTCACATAGGCCTAGTTAAGATATTAACATAATGTTATAAATGTGTGTTATGTGTTTACAAAGCCTTTATCATAATTTTCAATCAGATTATTTGCAATTGATTTGCAAAATTCATTCATCTATGAGATTAATACATGGGGAGGGAAATATTTGGGAATTCATTTATTTTTGTTATACATTAAATGATCCAATCCTGCTGCAAGTAACGCTTAGCAAACTCATTCACTGGTGCGGTCAACAGTTTTATTTTTTTATTATTTACACTTCACTGATATCAGGTTTATGCATGTTGTTGATTATACTCAGGAAAAGAGTAATTAATTTTCACCTTGAATCTAGAAGTATCAATCCCACTTGTCAACATTTATATTGACATACTGTCATCCGGAGCAACTGTTCTTCATGAACTGTCAACTTTGGTGTCTTGGAGACACCTAGGGGAAAGTATTGGTTATCACAACAGTCATACTTTTGTCTCTCAGAAACAAAAAATATATCGGCTCTGTCATTGAGCTCAATTATGCACTATTTTTTTTCCTTCTAAATGCGGTTTGGGACAATTAAGCCTCATGTGAAATTTGGAAAACCTTCTTGAAATGTATTTCTCCACTATTTCCTCGTTTGACTCGGTGACTTGCTGTAGCCACAGTGCTCTGCATTGCTGTCAATTTCAGGCCAAGTCTATGACAATGCAGAGTGCTCTAGCAATGTCTCCCTCTGTCTGTAGAAGTGGAAAGCACACCACGGAGCGAAAGTAAAACACACACGCCCGAGCACACACACACACACACACACACACACACACACACACACACACACACACACACACACACACACATTGCAGATTTTATAGAATTTTACAAGAATTTCTACAGAATTTTTACAGAATTTTACAAAATGTTCTGCCCATGTTGAGTTCACTTAATAAGGTTATAAAGTGCTGTAAACAAGCTGTCCATCATTTTTCACATGACGTGAAATGCAAAATAAACAATCAGTAGTGTCAGTCAACAATCATCATCATCATCATCATCATCATTGTCATCATCATCATCATCACCATAATTCTTCATCCACGAACTGCCTCCATCCAGGAATGACCTAGTATGGCCCTAGAACTTCAGAACCGCTGCCCCTCGAGCTATGGGGAACCATTCCTGATTCAGCCTTCAGGTAAAACGCTGGTATCTGCGGACAGACTGAAAAATATTTGAATCCACCATGGCCGTGCCTTAAAAGAGGACCAACAATGAAGGAGAAACACTTAATGAATGCCAAAGGTAAAACAGAGTTCAAGGATGATACAACATAAAGATTAATGTTTTTCTCTACTTATCATATCTATGATGGCAGTATTGTAATCAGTTGCTCAACATTCTAAACATTATTTTGCATGGCGATGCATAACATTTTAATTTACTTTTTATGTTTTTTTTTATTATTATTATTATTTAAATTTTTTTAAGTTTTATTATTATTGTTTATTTGTACTTTTACAAATTTAATTACAGTCACTCACTGTTCGCCACCATCTCTTTCATTGTGTCCAAGACTCTGTAGCTCAGCTTATCCAGATGCTTGGACACGTCCAACAGCTGCCAGAATCCCGGCTGAGGGTGTAGAAAAGCCTCCTCAGTACTTGGAGAGAGAGAGAGAGAGAGAGAGAGAGAGAGAGAGGGAGGAGGTTTTCAGGTACCTGATCAGGATTTCTACCCAAAGCGATATTAGCAACAAAAAAAATATACAGGCCTATATAGTATACCTTTCTTTAATTTCTGAAAAGTTCTGTATCGGAGGGGAAAAGAATGGAGAAAAACATTATTTGTTATCTTTCTTGATTAAAAGTGCATTCAATTTAAGCATTAACCAACAGGAGAATTGAGCATACAGGACTTTGAGGACTAATATGTTATGTGTGGCATTGAATTGCTTTTTTTCCTACACTTATGAAGATTTGGTAGTTATGAGCTTGCTTTCATTCAGAGTAGAGATTTAATTTCAAGCAATAAATAAATAAATAAGAAACGGCACCACAATTTTTTACCTGTATGAAGGACATCTCGTCTTTTTCCATCAACTTCTGAAGAGGTTTCATCCTTTCGGATAGGTTTGAGATCACTCTCTCTATGGCCTCAATCTTCTCCTCAAGTTCAGCAGTCTTATCACTCTCCTCCTTCTTCAGGGCTGCGATCCTAGCCGCCTCCTCACTCTGCAGAAACTGATGGAGCTTCTCAAACTCTGCTCTTATCTGCCTCTCAGTCTGTGAAGCCTGGGCCTGTGAAGGCAGATAAGTAAGGGATAATGTAAGGGATAAGTAAGGGATAATATTTCCCTTGAGGACGAATCAGAAACCTCCGCTGCGCGTCGGTCTCCGGTTCTTCCTCTCAGGAAATATTTCTCTATAATGACCGGTGGACAATACATTATCCCGATTATTATACGGGTCCTTGCCAACATGACGATATAATATTTTACAGAAACGTCTTTTACATTTAATTTTTTAACGTTTCATGGCTTCTGCGGAGAAACAAATAGTTCGCAAAGAAACTTCAACTTGAAACATTCTATAGAGCGCAGCTGATCTCCTTTCACTTTCATTGTTGATCTCTATGCGTGGAATGATACGGAGACGTGAATCTCAAGCAAAAAACCTGTTGCCATTGACAGCGGTCATTATAGTTTTTCAGCGGTCATTATACAAATATAACTGACCTGCGAACGTTGAGGACGCCCATTGAAAGTGAATGGAGCCTCCCTCAACATTCTAGAGACCCGTATAATAACATGCAGTAATGAACCTTGAGTATCTTTGTCTTTCCACTAACTGGATGTGGAGCAATTCACTGTTGAGGGGATAGAATGAATCAATTCGCCTGCATAAACTATGAGGTTTGGAGGTTGAAAATTAATTGATAACATAAGTATTGCTGTCGTAGAAGTTTATTTAATTGTTAAACTAATCAAGATGTGGCCTACGGAAGTCCCTAAACACAATAAATACATTCTTAATTCTATAATTTTAATACAAAAATTCAGCCTTATGCTCATGAACTCACCTTGATGTGTGCCACTACACTTTCAAGCAGCATTTTATTTCTCCTCACATCATCCTCTAGTGATTGTATGAGACATTCCAGCTCATCCTATGGCAACAGAATGACAACATTCTCACATTCTCAACTTCTTGGATGGGAAGAGATGTTATAATGATTGATACATTTTTGATATTTGAAGGAGAAAATAACTGGTTTCCTGGTCAGTACATCAAAGCCATGCCATACATGTATCATGCATACAAAGAAGTTTTCAACTTTTCAAAAACATTCCATTGAGCAAATGTTCACGCAAGCAAACAAATATTCCCATGTTTTTCTTACTATATTGCATGGAATTGAAGCCAAACATTCTCACCCTGTGTTCACTTGCAGCTTTCTTAGCGGAGCAGAACTGGTGTGTCTTATGTTTCTCTGTCACACACTCCACACACACCAGCTGGTCTTCATCCTGACAGTAGAACTGCAGTTTCTCCCCATGATCTGGACACAGGGGCTGGGGCTTCACAAGAGGAGTTGCAAAAGTCATCAAAAATTCTTGAGTTAGGAGATTATAGATTTCCCCAAATTGTTCACTAGACGTGATCGTATGAAAACCCTAGATTTGGTTTCATAATATACACTGCAATCTTGGAAATTAGACAAATTTTTCTGCATGCATAAAGTCAATTTCCAAGGATCAAAACAGAACTGAATAGAGCACAGCATCATCACCTTCATCCCATAATTACTACAACCCTCATTAATTTAATTTAATTCAATTTAAAGGTAACTTACTGTCTCTGTGATGTTAACCTCAGACTCCACTGCTTGGACCCCAGCACTTTTGCCCTTCATGAAGGCCTCACAGATGTTCCTGAGGGCCAGGTT
Organism: Sardinella longiceps; assembly: GCA_027497455.2. Lineage (NCBI taxonomy): Eukaryota > Metazoa > Chordata > Actinopteri > Clupeiformes > Clupeidae > Sardinella > Sardinella longiceps. The sequence goes on along the minus strand of JAODXP020008303.1, from coordinate 72,811 downwards.
TGAGGTGGGGTTTCGGATGGAGGTCTTCTGCCTGCAGATGAGACACTCCTGCTGGAGGTTCTGCTCCTTCCAGCTGCGTTCGAGACACGGCCGGCAGAAACTATGGCTGCAGGGCAGGACCACGGGGTCCGTGTAGATGTCACAGCACACGGGACAGGAGAGGTCCTCTTCTAACGGGGAGATAACACACACTCCTGTTCCTGCTACCATAGGAGACTGATACTAATACAGAAGAGGAAGAAAGTGTTAGATGTTGTTCAATACATTTAATAATTAACTTGGGTATTCTCCCAAGTGCTTAAGTCCAAAAAAGTGCTTAATTCTATGTGCTTCAATCACCTGTGAGAATACTAGCCATAGTGAATAAAAAAGTTGGTAATATTGAAATGAAGGAGAATGGCAAAGATCTTGTAAAAAAAAAAAAAAAACCTGTTGGGGTGAGTGCAAAGAGGGGCTACTCACACACACACACACACACACACACACACACACACACACACACACACACACTCTCTCTCTCACACACACACACACACCAAGAAATCTATAAATAACTATGATATAAATAAGAAAAAAAAACATATAAACAAACATATAAACATATAAACACAAACACACAGATGTACTGTACAGTACCTTAGGGATCTGGTCTTGGCTTAGCGATGTCTGGACCTGAGGGTCAAGTTCACTCACAGTAGCCTTGGCGCCTTTGGGTGCTTTCTTGGCCCTACTGCGACTCTTTTTTCTTAGATGCAGGGGGGGCTCTCTGTCGTCTCCTCAGTGGTTTGTGTGGAGTGTCTGGGAACCCACTTGGACTAGAGAGAGAGAGAGAGAGTGAGAGAGAGAGAGGAGTAGAAAAGTGAGTGACCCTTGGTAATGTGGCACAATCCATGTAGCATGTTGCACTATTTTTTGGTCATGCCAATAAAGCACCTTTTAAATTTTAATTTGAGAGAGAGAGAGAGAGAGAGAGAGAGAGAGAGAGAGAGAGAGAGACTGTTATCCAGTTTATTGTGGCCTATACAGACATGTGGGTGGAAAAAAGTGCCTACCTGTCTCAGGTCAATCACATCTTGTAGCAAGAAACAGATCCTACTTGAGGTTTGCTTTTCCTTAATGATCGTCTCCATTTGGTGGAAATACTGATTCATATAATGCTGCCAGGAAAAAGTTAAAATATGTAAACAAAATATTTAAAACTATTCTCATTTATTTTACAAATTACCCAGAAGTCATGCTTGTTCTTAAATTAAGGCACAAACAAACACACACACACATACACACACACACACACACACACACACACACACACACACACACACACACACACACACACAAATAATAACATAACATATAAAAGAAAAATCTGCTGTAAATCAATCAGTAGTCCTGTTGTTTGATGGTAGTGAATGCTGTGTGTATGTATAAGCACTGTCAAAACAACAAGAATATTAATCTATTCACACAAGATAGAGTGCAAGTAAAATAAAGACACACACACTGACCATAGCCTTGTCATAGTCCAGGTCTTTTCCACTGACACGCAGCAGCACACAGAAGCTCTCTAGGCTCTCCTCAGTCTGTTTCCCCAGTAGCTTAGCAGCACACTCATGCACAATGCACTCCCCCACCATCTTCACCTTAAACAGCTCCCCGATGAACTTGACAATGCCCAGCAGACGCTTTTTAAACACTTCCCGAATTTCCTCCAACTCTTCCTTCATGATGGCCTTTCGCTGGTCCATCTGAAAGGGAATAATGTAAGACAAGAGAAGCAGAGAACTTTCACACACCTCCTTTTTAATAGGCATATCAGAGAAGTTCTACAGGGTCACCAATATTCACCAATACACACACACACACACACACACACACACACACACACACACACACACACACACACACACACACACACAAGCACAAACTTACCCCAATGTCAGCATATATTTGAAACTCAGTTTTCTTCTTTTCCACAATCTCAGCATTCAAGTCCATCTCAAACTCTGCTTGGCAGCGATTAAGTAGAAGTTTCCTGAAGTTCACTGTCAGGCCAGGTTCATGTTCCAGCTGGGGGACATAAAGACATAGAAATTAATGAAATAAACACTAAGCTTTGGAATGTAATTAATGCTTTCCTGATTGTTTGCTCACGATAAAAAACAAACAGACAGACAGACAAACAAACAAACAATCAAACAACAACAGCAATAACAAAAATCGCACACAGATACACAAACACATACACACAAACACAGACTCACCCCCATAAAGCAGTGACACAATTTGGCATAGGCATCACTAAACTTTGTCTCTGAAATGGCCCTCTCCACCACCATATCAGCCATGGCTCTAAGATGGCGATCGGAGTAGACTGGCATCCGTGCCAACTGGCTCAGAAGCATCTGCAACTTCTGTGACGTGAGTTTATTGAGTACAGTTCTGAAGCTACACAGCAGCTCCTGTGTTTGACATTCCTCTGGGTCCATCCTCTCCTTCTCTTCCTCATGACATTGATGGTGTGGCCTCCATGGTTTCTTTGTTTGACTGAGTTGCATGTCAGCCATAGCCTGATCTTCCCACATACAAAAAGGCAATCTGGAAGACAATACAAACATATAGCAGGTGAAGTTATCACCACACTCCAAAACTCCCACTGAAATAAAATGATATAATATCATATTTTATTAGTATTGTGATCTTACAATCAGGAATAGTATTGTGGCCTAGGTTGTGTATCATCATCTTTACAAACTTATCCGTGCATGAAATCTATCTATCTAAAATCTAAACTCTATTTCCACAATTTAAGGTAGGTAAACTATGTTTACTTGCGTACATCACCAAATCTTTGCTTAAGTATGGTTGTAAAAAAAAGACATGCTGTTGCAAACTGTTCATCACTAGCCTGGCACGCCCTCCCAGTGACGTAACACCTTCAGCATTGCTGTTGCTGGTCTGGCCAGCTGTTGATCGGGCAGGATTCTTTACCAGGTCGGGGTCAACAGCACAGCGCACCAAGGAGACAGAGCGGTCGCTCCTGTCACTGGGTGGTGAGTGGCAGATGGCAGCTGACCTCAGCTGCCAACTGAAATTCCCCTCAGAAATAACCGTAACATCCTTGCACCCAGACATCGTGCTCTGGTCAGCACCTGCCAAAGCCGTCATCATGGTAGAGCTGACAGTCCCATGGGAGGAGCACATGGAGTCCGCGTACGAACGGAAGAAGGACAAGTACGCGGAGCTGGCAGCAACATGCGCACAAGCTGGGTGGAAACCATTCACCTTCCCAGTGGAGGTTGGATGCAGGGGTTTTACCGGGACATCCACACAGAGGCTACTAAGAACTCTGGGTGTCACAGGCGCTAACAGGAAGCGAGCTCTTCGTGACCTTGCAGAGGAGGCAGAGGAAGGGAGCTTCTGGCTATGGCTCAGAAGGAAGGATGGCACATGGGGGAAGGAAGGCTCTTGAGGGAGATGTTGGTATGCGGTCAGGCCTGTGCCTGACTCAGGGAGATGGACGTCCCTGCCATGCACAGTCCCCTGCGACTTGTTTCATACACAACGACAATAACACTGGGGTCAGAGAGTGGGGCGAACACAGATCCTTCAGCAGGCTGCAGGGGGCGGCAGGGAGACGTCCCTGTCGTTGCTCCACCTCCCTATGATGTTCTGGGGGATAATGGAGCGAAACATCAGATGATGGGAGGCCCCCAGCTGACGACCCTGCAGCCTGCACAATGGCACCGTCGGAGGTGCGTCAGGCAGAAATGCCAAGCAGGTGCGACCACCTGTGCTTACATCTTGAATTCCCCTACACGGGGGAACTGCCCCCTCTTGGTCGAGAACCAATCAACTTTGAGCAGCTCCAACGGCTCTCAGTCCTGTTCAAGCAATTCCCTTCGCGTCACATACGTCAGAGGAAAGAGTGGTGTGATTGGTTTGCCTTTGGCACAGCATTTTCTAACATCGACCAGTAGCAAACCGAGGCATTTCAGGGAGGCGGGTCAACCATGCGTTTTCAGAAACGTTGTTATACGGGCTCTTGGTCAGACCAAAGTCTCGTAGAGCTTTGAAAGTCGATGGCAATCAGGCTAGTTCATCACAGCAGTAAGGATAGTTGAGTAGCTGCTCTGCAGGGCAGTAGTGTAATGTGAATGATGATAAAAGCTTTCTGAATAATTAAACTGAGAATAACTTATGCAGGACTAAATTTGGACAAACGTGATAAGGAAAATTTTATTCCATTAACACCATAAACTACACCGTTTGTGCCTCGTAATAATGATTGCTGTTGGTAACCTCTGTGTTTACGTCTGAGGCCACAGCGCAGCTACGAGTTAGTTTCACTTTTAAGGAAACGATACTTAACGGGCAGCGTTGGAGCTTGCCTAGCAGATTTGAGGTAGGTTACGTCCACGCAGCAACGCATTTCAACGCATTTCCAAGTTCAGAAGTATTCAATTGTAAGGGTATTTATTGATCAAGGAAATTGACAAACGATCAATAATGTAGCTTGCTCAGACAGATGATGCGTTCGCGCGTAGGCTACTCGGCTCGTATTTGCACTTGACCGTTTAAAACTATGTAGACCATGTGTTCTTTACAAAACAATCCAACTAAAACCACTGCAGTAATTGTTGATTTTTTAAAATATAACTCTTTTACCTCAAGTCCTTCCTACTACAAGCCTGTTGCGCGTTACGGCTGTTGACACTCAAAGGCGGAGTCAGGCAGGTGCACTCATTTACGCGTCTCCCCCAAGGAGGTTATATATAAACTGGAGACAACGACTAAGTCCCGCCCTCCATAGAACTGAATGGCCGAGGCTAGGCTAGTAAATGCGGTGAATTGACAGTCAACGCCATTGTGAACACTGGAGGTAACAGGCCAGGCCATGCCTATGCTGCCCATGCGCAAAGTTCCAAAGTTGGTAGTCCAAACAGTAGTCCTTCAGTCCAGACGGTGGTGATAATGCACCTAGTTTGTTTGCCATACAACACGAGGAAGAAAGTTTTGTCGAGAACGTGCCTGAAGTTTTTATAGCATTCATGACAGTACACTTTTTTCATAAGCTCCTCAAGAAATAAGCAAAGACTAACCAGAGATCATGAAATATTGCTTTTACTCTCCCCGGAGAAATAACATTTCGCATGTAACCGCCCACCAACTTGTAAGTGCATGAGTGCTCGTGCCCAGCATGACTCTCGTGCATGCGCTGGCATGGTTCGGATTGTGACTCCATACGTAAATATGGCGATGCTGAAGTGCTGCCGCTAATCTGCGCGTTCTTGACCCCCTGGTCTCCCCAGTGACTGTTTTATGGTGTAGAAGTAGGCTACAGTAGGAACCAAGTATTGAGGGCTTCGAACCAAAATTATGATATTTAGATTGTGATGGAAAGAAACGATGCGCTTAAAACAGCTATTTCAGAGAATAATCTCTATTAACCTTAGCCCATCATAAAGAGAGAGAGAGAGAGAGAGAGAGAGAGAGAGAGAGGTAGGCAGTTCCAGATAGTCAGTTTTTTTGCAGTGCTCAGTGTAAACTTGATCTCAACAAATATCATTCTTTTTTTCCTGATTTATTTTTGTCTGTGCACATTACCTGATGAGAAGCTGCATGTTGCCAGCACCTGGAGAAGGCTGTGCAGAGGGACATATAATATATTAATAATTCTTTTTTTGTTATTATTTTTTTTATGAATCAGTGATAGGGTGTGTGTAGTTACATCAAAGATCAGGGAATACTGACCGCTTGAATCCTCTCTGGTTACATGCTGTAGCCTGAATGTTGATTTGCAGAACTACATTACCTATAAAGCACTAGGCTAATAGTGGAACATATCAATATGCTTCCTCGGGCTCGGTCCTCTGTCCTCCGTACTTGTGCCCCGGAAATTGTTTGAGGTTTGACGTCATCGAACATGTCTCAATTTTCTAATTGCTACGAGGAGGAGAGAGGAGAAAGGTCCGATAAGCGAGGAAGCACAGGTGTATCCTTTGCGGGGAAAACGCGGAAGCGCGAACAGCGGGAACGTGCGTTCATTGGCTTGAATCGAGAGTCTAAAAAGTTTAAATGCCCTCCCATTCTGTCACCTCAACATCCAATTAAAAAAACGAGTTTGCTATTTGCGAAAAAGGAGTTCATATGACTGTTTGGAGCAAGGAAAAAGCATATTAGAAATAATAAAAAAAACATCTTCAACTTCAGCAAGAAAGTTGATTGTTCAATCGAGTTTATTATGATGTGCATTGTCCGTTGTTATAACACAAAAGTGAACTGATGCAAAACAGATCGTGGTTTAATTGTCTTGGTTTAATTACATTGCATTATGATGAATAAAATTGTTTGGTGGTTGTTATAGCCTATATTTGATGAAGATAGCATTTATTTTGGTCAGTTGTTTCAGAGATGTCATCTGTAATGGACGTCTCATACTAGTGATGCATGAATCAAGAGGACATCTCATTTCTTATATCTGTCTGCCCTCGATTCCTCCATCCTCCGATCGTTGCTTCCTTGCTTCCTTCACGGGAGGAGGGGCTAGGTCGGAGGAAAGGTTGGAAGTGAAGAAAGGAGGTCGGAGGAATTATGTATTGAGATGTACCCATTGTAGGCTACTCAGAGAAATTAGGAGAAATTAATTTAACTTGAGACCTTTGCAGCTCAGGTATGTGACTGACAAGATCTGCAGCATCAGACGGGAGGAGCTACAGAACTCTGCAGGAGAAGCTGGACACACTTACCTGTAGTTAACACTGTATTTGCTTGTGTGTGTCAGGTCTTTAAGCATGAAATAAATTCAAATTCAAGTAATAGTGCCCATGTTATGGGTGCTCCTTGTACTGTCTGTGAAGCGCAGTGACAGTGAGCCAATGTACAGTATAGTGTTCTGCAAATCCTTTTTAAATTGAATTGATTTGTAAATGATGCCTATGTTAATGAAGAGTACAAAATTGATTTAAAAAAATCTACCCTATTGAACCAGTTATTAAAAACTATTTTCATTACATTCACTTAATCTTCTAATAGTTAGAGGAATACTTAAAAATGTCAAAGTGTGGCATTACACACATACCCATGATTAATTAAGTTATGTAGTAACATTGAGAATGCACTACTCATCATGAAAATAGGGCCCATTGATTGGCTTTTCAGAAATTGCTTGTATAAAATTCCACAAGGGGAGGTGTTGGTGTCAACCAAAAGGGGGCGGTATTGCTCAATATTTTATTTAGCTTACATAGAAAACACATTTCTTACTTGACATGAAATGACCCACCCACACACACTGCAATACAATTGGAAATAGAATTACTAGAAGGTATTGAAAGATGATGGTATTAATAGGAAAAGTGCATGATACATTATGCAAAAGAATACAAAACAAATTCTGTGTCTGATACAGAATATACATAATAATATATAATATAATATATAAATCAACTATACACAATATAACAATGTCATACAAAGAAAACAATACAAATACCATTTACAATTGCAATTACGATTGAAATCATTAATAATATTCAAAAGCTATTTTTCAATAAACAAATAATGCTGTTTTTAGACATTACAGTCTAAGGATACCAGAAAGAGTCTGAATGAAATTAAAAGGCTACTTTTGCCCAATGTCATCACATACTGTACATACTGTAATATGGTAACCAAGGTGATTATACACAGATTTTCCCTGTAGTGTTTTGGTCTTCAAATGTTTCCACCTCCTTCATTGTCTCGAAGCATGTCATACAACTTTTCCAGTAACTCACTAATCTCATCCTGGTTCTCACTGACGTTGTTGAACACATGATACCTGTTATTACATTTATGTATAATTTCACAAATATTGCTACTTGAATTGATGTACCCATCTATAGGTCTTTTCCTGATCTTATCTCCGTGAGTGAACAACACTATTGTATAGTTTAACGCTTCCTTTCCAAAAGTCTCTTTAATCCACTCAATGGCCTTCATCTCCTCCTCTGTGATTCTACCATCCAGTCGGATCACAAGTAGGAAGACACGCACACCACTTTCAATATGCTGTTCCAGTTTTTTCTGCAGGTCACAGTCAAAAATATCTGGTGTGTCAGTAACACTCATACTTTTACCTTTATCTTCTAATGTCTGGCATTCTCTTGTGACAGATTCTGGAGAGGACTTTGATAAGAACTTATCTTTCCCCAAAATCCTGTTTCCACTGGCACTCTTTCCTGCTCCAGTTTTTCCCAGCAGCACAATCCTCAGCCGATTATTTCCCACTATCAACCAAACAAAATAGAATTGCTCAGTGCCTCGGAACCACAGCGGTAACACTTTACGGTTCATTCGTGATTCATATTACTTCATCTCTGAATATCTAATGACTCATCAGAAATTAACATGAATTCATTGTTTGTCATTAATGACCTCCCGCTGAAATAGCACATGATCTTAAACATTAATTACTGTTGGTACATCATCATGATTAATGATTAGCCTGATCATGCTGTTTTTGTTCATAAAAAATTGGATACAATAAAAGTGGAAATCTTAAGTAAAAAGTAAAACTGTGTGACATGTCACATGAAGTGTCCTTAATAATGTATTGCACTGAACAGGTATTACACAGATAGCACATAATGTTTATGTATTATCACTATGTGCATTGTTTACCTGAGCAATGAGTTGTATGGATCACTGTGTGTGCTATGGTATGAATGTGGGGATATCTCTTGATGTCCATCATCGCGCACCCAAATAGGTAGTTGCGGTAGGTGTGTGGGATGGCAGGTGAAGAGAGCAAGTGTGGTTGAGGTTTGAATGTGGTGGCGTGGGTTAACGTGAGTCTCCTTGTATATTGTAGCAGTTATTCAAAAGTGATAAAAAGTCTCTTACCACGGGGGACACTGCAAACTAATGTTAACTCTATCCACACAGATTGCCATTGTTCGCACACGAAGACGCGCGGGAGAGGACTTTCTAATGGATTACACACTTTAGATCTGGTGAGATCAAGGCTTTTTGTATATATTTGTGGCGTGGTATACCACCATTAGCGATCGCTCTTTTTTGCCTTTTTTGTTGAGGATTATACTTTATTTCGTTTGTCTTGCCTGGAAGACTTTGCGCGCAGCCTGGCTTCCTTGCTGGAGTTTAAAGACTGTTGCGTGTTGTTCCTGGACTGACTGGTGGAGTTCCTTATCCTTCGGACTCAATGTTTAATGTTGTGGACTGAGATAAAGGGGTTTGTGTTGCACGGGAATTTAGGGTGTATTTGAAATAGAAAGCGCTGAGCGAGTCAATTGAAATGAACAGTTTGGTGCGACTTTGTCTGGGTACAGCGCCGTCTGAATGATTGCTTGCTTGTCATGATTTTGTGTGTGTGCGTGTCTAGATAATCATTAATTTGTTTCTTCATTCACATAGTGGCATAAGCATTGGTCTATAAGGTTATTGTCCAGTATTAACCTGCTATTGCATTTCATTCCAAAAGAACCCCCTTGCGTGTTAAGTAGCACAGCCTTTTAAAAGAAAGTAGTTTAAGGGGCTGATTGTTACAACTGTTCATGGAAATAGGAATTTTGTACTAATCATCATGGATACATGCTTACTGAATGTTTCTATCTGAATTGTGGCCGATTTCTTATATATTTAGGCTATGGAAAATATTCCATTTTAATGAATGTGTATCATTATGAACTAAGCATTCTTTTTAATGAATTCATCACATTTGTGGGCCCCTCAGCTAAAGTGCTGAGCAGCAGCTCCTTTACTTATGTGATGTTGATGTCAAAAGTGGGAAATTACATAAGAAATTAGCCTAGTTCCTTTGTTCCTCATCATGTAGACTTTCCAAGAATTTCCTAGGCACTGCATTGACTTTTATCTATTCCATACCAAGTCAACTAAATTTGTAGCTTTTTAACCATGTCAACACTTTAGATTAGCAGGCACAAACATAATGAACTCATGAGCAACTAACCTTTAATTAATGTCACTTTCACCACTTCACCTGACAGGCCACAAATGTGATGAACATGTAAAAAAAAATAATGCTTAGTTGATGATTTAGTTGATGTAGCCTATGCTGCCCTTATTCTGATGTAAAAATGAGTTTACCTGTATAACTGTCTGTTGGCAGGAATAAAGAAATAAATGGAAACAGCAATTTCTTTACCATTGATAGGACCATCCTATTGCACAATTTCAAAATGATGAACCATGTCAATACTTGGGACTCAATAGTTGAGAGGGGCACAAACATGATGAAGTCATAAGCAACTAACTTTTAATTCATGTCACCAGCATCACAACTCATAGCCTACTGTTCACCATCAAATTTTGAACCATGCCAACACTTTAGTTGAGGTGCCACAAATATGATGAACTCTAGCATTCAGCAGCCTGAATTCAGTTTTTCATGTCAAATAGTCCTATTTCCGTGAACAGAAATATCCTAAAATATCCTGTCATTAGTCATGACTCATGATGATGTACCCACAGTAGCCTAACTAATGTTTAAGATCATTTGCTATTTCAGTGAGTCATTAATGACATAGCCTACAATGAATTCATGTTAATTCCTGATGATTCATTAGACATTCAGACATTTAAGTAATGCATGAATCATGAATTAATCATGAATGATTTCATAATTGTGGCTGGACATGAGATTGAGAGGCTCAAGTGCATTTTTGGGCAATTTGAGTTATGCACAGATCCTGTCTAACAGTGTTTTAGGCTTGAAGCTTTCTGAAAACACATGTCATTACACATGAAAATCATTTGAAGAAGTTGTAGCCATCTGAAAGTGCACCCATCTGAAAGTTGAAAGCAGAGATATCTTGCCTTAAAGATTTTCCTTTGCCTGGCTGAATGTCTGCCTGCCAGCTGCTAGCGCCTAATACACAAGCACTTCTAAAGCATATTTCCACTTAATTTTCAGACAAACCAAGCAAGGGACCACATAATCAGACTCTATAAATAATAACCACGGTGTCCGTTTTTTATTTAAATGACTTGAAAGAGATCGACAGGTAGAAATGCACCATATGTAGTGGCTAGTTCATGAATTCAGCTGTTGTAACATGCTACCTAGCGCCTTATATACAAGCACTTCTAAAGCATATTTCCACTTAATTTTCAGACAAACCAAGCAAGGGACCACATAATCAGACTCTATTAATGATAACCACGGTGTCCGTTTTGTATTTAATTGACTTGAAAGAGATCGACAGGTAGAAATGCACCATACACGTAGTGGCTAGTTCATGAATTAAGTTGTTGTAACATGCTAACGTTACCTAGCACCTAATATACAAGCACTTCTAAAGCATATTTCCACTTAATTTTCAGACAAACCAAGCAAGGGACCACATAATCAGACTCTATTAATGATAACCACGGTGTCCGTTTTTTGTTTAAATGAAATTTGATAAATAAATGACTTGAAAGAGATCAACAGGTAGAAATGCACCATACATGTAGTGGCTAGTTCATGAATTCAGCTGTTGTAACATGCTACCTAGCGCCTAATATACAAGCACTTCTAAAGCATATTTCCACTTAATTTTCAGACAAACCAAGCAAGGGACCACATAATTAGACATCTATTAATGATAACCACGGTGTCCGTTTTGTATTTAAATGACTTGAAAGAGATCTACAGGTAGAAATGCATCATCATTGCTTTAGAAGTGTTTTCATTTTAGGCGCTAGCTAGCATTTTAGGCGCTAGCTAGCATGTAACAGTAGGCTATTCTGAATTAATGAATTGGCCTCTACATATGGTACATTTATACCTGTCGACTGTTAGTATTTATAGACTCTGTATATGTGGTCCCTATCTTGGTTTGTCTAAAAATTCAGTGGAAATATACTTTAGATGTGCAGCTAGAAAAGTGCCTTGCTGTCTGATTGCAAGCTAGCCATTGCTAGCCATATTCTCATAGTAACCCAAGCAAAAACGGTTGCCATGCTAACGTTAGTGTAACGGAGGCCGGCCAGCGCGGCTAGCTCGATGGTAGTGTGTAAATCCTCGTCACCCAATTCCATGGGTGCTTCTAACTACGCTGATTTAGAAGCTCGGGCTTTTAGCTCAGTTGGTTAGAGTGTTCCACTTCCACGCCGGGAGTTTGTAGCTTGCGGGGTGGCGGGTTCGAGACCCGTGTGCGGTGTGGACCGCCACCGGCTACATTGGTGCCGTGACCCGGATGGGAGTGAGGATTTGGAGGGTGAGTGTAACGAAGGCCAGCTAGCGCGGCTAGCTTGGTGGTAGTGTGTAAATCCTCATCACCCAATTCCATGGGTGCTTCTAACACGCTGAGTTAGAAGCTCGGGCTTTTAGCTCAGTTGGTTAGAGCGTTCCACTCCCACGCCGGGAGTTTGTAGCTTGCGGGGGTGGCGGGTTCGAGACCCGTGTGCGGTGCGGACCGCCACCGGCTACATTAGCTATCGAACTAGTAGCACCGGAACTAGTAGGCCTAAGTAACGTTAATCCCTTCCAAATTTCACAAGTGAATGTTTCAGTTAATTACTCACAACATAGTCGAATAATTCCAATTCCACAAGGCAATAAGAATCCACTTTAGCTTGTGAGTTGGATAACAAACATAAACTTTTCCTACCTCATCGTTCAGTTCAGTTCCGATTCCTCAAGGCAACAATAGTAGGCTAATCCACTTTAACGTGCGTCTTCGATTTGGGTATACATAAACTTTTCGTCCCTCCTCGATCAGTAAGTTCATTTCAACAGTTCAGTTCATACAAAGTCCTTCCTATATTAATGTCTCTGGTTCATATCAACAGTAGGCTACAACGAAAGATTACTCCAGGCTCGTATGCCTAACGTAACGCTGTAATGTTATTTAAATTAGCCATGCGGCCACTTCAAGCATACAGCTGATTTGCCGACAGAACAAAGAGCACGCCCAATTCAAAATACGGCTTCGTCCTGATCAAAGATAAAATATGCCCTTTTAAAGCAACCAATGTTGTTATCTGAAACATGGAATTGATTCTTTAGGACTTCAACTTGCACATTCTGTAAAAAAACAAAAATACCCAATTTTGAAAAAAAAGTTTAGATTGCGATTTTCTCAGATCGAGGCTTTCCGACTTGTGCCCTGTTTTCGGGTGACGCGTCACAATTCATGATAATTCATGTACCCTACCGTGAAGTGTTACCGAAATGGATTTTTGTTTTGGGATAGGTTGGTCATGTATCATTTATGTTTTTAGGGCTTTATCACTTATTTTTCAATTGGAAAAAAGAAATCCTAATTCTGGCTCTGAGGAGGGCCTTTGGATGATTTACTTTGCTAGTTGCAATTTAATTTTTAACACTCAGAAAGGTCTTGTTTCCCAAAATGATGTGCAATCAATAGAAGCTTAAAACAAAAATATATGAGCTCAGGTCAGTCAGCTATGAATGTGTGAAAGTTAAAAAAGTATATTCTAAAAAAAGAGTATGAAGTTGACTCAAATACAGTTAATGAATGTACTTACTTATTGTGAAAATACTTACTTATTGTGAATATACTTTCCTCTGTGTTGAGAATCAGTCGTGGTTGAAGTGTGGTAAGTAAAGAGATGAGTCTTTAATGTGAATAAGTCTTTAAATGTGAGACTTTAAATTAGAGACTCCGCCTAATCCTCCTAGGACCCAATCAGAAGTTGATTTGTGACTTCAATACCAAGCTGGTGTCTTTACATATCTTGTTTCAGAAGTGATACTGTGCACTAGGCCTACTTTAAATAGTTTGACAGGGTATTTATTTGAATGTATAAAATTGCTGTGGTGGTTCAGGTTGGGAGGCTTCGCTTTGGGAAGAGAAACATTCTAAGTATAAAATTTCATAAATTTACTCACGTTATTGTATTTATAAAATACTCCATCTGTAATGTTTGTGACAGGCAAGTGCTGCATGTAATTTCAGTAATTATTTTCAACAGAAAGAGTAGAATAATCCATTTTAAAATGTCAACTGATATGGCAGTGGCACCTCTAAAAGATAATATGAGGAAGACTCTTGACAAACTTGGCATTGAACACTTTGAAAGGTTTAAGCATTGTTTGAAAGATGAGGGCAAAATTGCATGGGGAGAGCTGGAGCAGGCTGATAAAAACAAGACTGTGGACGTGATGGTGCAGGTGTACTTGCAAGGTGCTGGCAATCTCATGGTAAATATTTTACAAAGATGGACCATAACCAGTTAGCCACAGAATTGGAGACAAACCTTCAGTCAATACGTAAGTGTGTACCTGTATAGTGTGTGTATGTGTGTACTTATTAATGCTTTGTCAGGAAATATTTGTCTGTCTCTCTTAACTTTCTGTTCACCCATTTGTTTTTCTCAAAATTACCAATTTTTTTCTCACCCCTGCCTTTCAATGTAATTAGTCTCCCCTTTTCTAAGTGCTCTGATACTTGCATGTTTGAATGTACAGATGAGATTACTATACATCTTCTTTGTGTTTTTTTAAACAGAAAAGTCATTCGATCCTGTGACGCAAGCCAGTAAAAAGAGACGCAAGAAAGCCGGGGGAGGAACTATCACAGTGACTGATACTCCAGGTGCCTCATTTATAAAACGTTCTTTAGGCACAGATTTTATCTTAATGGCTTCATATGATCAAATCCACGTCAAAGTAGGGATTTATAAAACTTTTTGATGTGAGAAAGTACTTATCTCCAGAGGGGTATTCCATCAACGGACCTACAGTATATGCAAAGCCACGCTAATTTCGCCACGCCACTAGTTATAGTGTGAGTTCTGTTCCATTACTCTCGCTAGCAGTAATCGCAGCTGAGTTGCTGGGGTAACATGCTCCCAAACTAACCTGGGGTTGTTTTCCCAATGAACTAACGAACATAGCAATTTACTAACATCTTACTATTAGTGGGGCGCCAAAGGACCCCGTCATTTCAAGTTGATGCAAAAGTTTTGTTTTCACTGCCAAATGAAAGAAGAGGGTCTGTAAAACAATTTTGGTTTGAGTGTCAAGCAGGCCGATGAAATATTTTCCCCTTATGCAAAGTGTTTGTTTTATTTTAAGGCGAGATACTACAGGTGAGTTGGGTAAAAATTTTAACTTGCAGATATAAGCATAAAACTTCACCAGTTGATTACTTACACAAATAGGGGGGAAAAAGTGTATTGCAAGTTTTCTCTAAATTTATGTTTAGATATGCTAATTAGGTCAAATCCAATTGATTATGCGCAAATTTGCATACATTTTAAAGCAAAAAAAAATCTGGACATTGGAAAAAGTCAGGTTCAAAATTCTTCTTTTCATTTTGTTAAGACATCAAATTAGAAAGTATATATGGAAGGGTTTATGGATATCAGAATGATTATCAGAAAAAAACTGCCAACTGCCTAAAAAAATGATTTTCGCCCTCTTTTTAAGACCAAAATGTCATGTAATTCAGGATTAGAAAGATAAATAAACAAATCCCTCTGAAAAAGTATGACACTAGAAAGTCTGGTGTATGTAGGTGATACAGAAGTGGAGATTCAGAATGCAAATGAGTGACTCAACACTGTTATATGGGCCTGGTGATGCATCTTTGTGGGTAAAAGGGGGAATTCTGTTATCACCTACATACACCAAACTTTCCAGTGTCATTCCTAACTAGATTTTGAAGATTTTTACAAAGCAATTTGTTGATTTACATTTATAATCCTGACTTATATGACATTTTGGCCTTAAAAATATAGGGCGAAAATCCACATTTTAAGGCTGTTGGCCAAATTTTCTGATAACAAAGCAAGATATTCACAATCCCCTCAGTAAACTTTTTTTTTCTAATTTAATGTATTAACAAAATGAAAAAATATTTTGAACCTAACCTTTTCCAAAGTCCAGATCTTTCGCTTTAAAATGTATGCAAATTCGCACATATTTAATTACATTTGAGCCAATTAGCATATTAAAACACAAGATTACATAAAACTTGCAATATACTTTTCCCCTCCTATTTGTGTGAGTAATCAACTGGTGAAGTTTCATGGTAATACCTGCAGGTTAATTTTTTGACCCTGTTCACCTGTAATATATTGCCCTAAAAAACACACCCGATTTACATAAGGGGGAAATATTTCATTGGCCTGCTTGAAACTCGAACTAGAATTGTTCTATAGACCCTTAACATCAATTTAAAAGTGAAAATAAAACTTTTGCATCAATTTGAAATGAAAACAAAGAATTACATTGACACCGTCCTCCACTAATATGTTTGTGTTCCCCAGCGCCATCGGCCCGACTAACGAGCTTCCTTTGTTGACAATATAACTAGCTATGGTGCCAACATAGTTAGTCAAAGCATAGTTAGTATGTCACGAGTGTTTCCAAAAAGCGTAGTCCAGAATTTGCATACTACCTTGTTAGTTCAACTTGTTAGTTGTCACTGACACTCTGAGGTGTAAGTTAAAGCTAAGTTATGGTCACTTGATGTCTTCTTCGGCTATGTTGGTATAAAATACTGCTGACGTGACACCATTTGATGCATTGCTCCCACCTACAGCATGAATTAATTAACACAGTTTGACTGACCTCAGTTTGAGAAGTGGATACATGTTTTAAAATGTAGCCTAACCCTGCGGTCACATGGGTGGGCAACTGGGCAATTTGAACAAGCAACTCGGTTGCCAAGGAGGCGTGACTCATATGAAGTTCGTTGCTACTTGCAAACACTAAAATATGTATCTGGTAGCGACAACGTCTATTGCCACAGATGTATTTTTGTGTTACAAATCTCATGTTTTCAGATTTATCTTACCTCATTTGCCGCCTCGTTTTACAAAATATCAAGTCATAAATCCTTAACTTCTTAGTTTGTTACAGATAAATGCGATTTTGGAGTTTGCTCCGCCATGACAGGCTATCGATCAAAATTCTTTTTGAAAGTATGCCGTCACGCATGGCTTCACTCTGATTGGCGTTTATGAAAAATCGCCTTGTTAAATCGCCCGACTTTTGCAGAAAATAGCCTGGATTTCTATTTTTTCCCCGCCCACCAGGCGATCTGTTGCTCAGTTGCCTGTACTAATCGCCCGTTGCCTACCGTCATTGAAAATGAATGGGAACTAGTCGCCCAACACCATTGATTTTATCGCCCGTGTGATCACGGGGTAAGCATGCTTGTTTTCAAATCAAATGGTCCTATTGACTTGCTGAAATTTCAAATTAGAACTTTATGCAATTAAATAATTATATTACATTTCCTATTTTAAAATCAAGCCGACAGCATATCATTCCCGGCTGGATTTGAACTTGGACTGACATTACAGATTAAGTGTGACTGCCATAAGGAGAAAGTCTTAGATAGGTATGCCACTTACTGGTTTCAGTCATTGCAAGAATAAGTAAAATTGTACATATAAATATAAGTTTTGAGAACAATAATCTCGTTTGGTTGCTCATTAAATAATACTTTTATGGCCAAATAGCCCATGCTTAACTTTCTAAAATAATTGTGAAGCTTGCATTGACATTATATTATTATATTGGCAAATAGTACGTCCTCCCCCTAAGCCCATATGCTTTATTTGTGAACATATTCCAAACTCATTGATATTGCTCCTGTATTTACATCTCCATGCAAATAGAACAGATACTGAACATTATCCACAACTGTTAATGAAAACACATTAGTTTAACTTAAGGTAACATTGGCGATATACCATGATGCTAATCGCAGCGAATGCATACAAACTCTACGGACACTTCCGAAAACATCTGCAAATGACGTGGTTTGGACTAACGTCTCACTAACCAACTTCTTACTACAGAGGTGCTTGCTTAGTCTTCTCGGTTTGGGACACACAGGAATAAGTTCAGTGGTTAGCTTGAACTAATAGTGGCGGACGGTGTCAATGTAATTCTTTGTTTTCATTTCAAATTGATGCAAAAGTTTTATTTTCACTTTTAAATTGATGTTAAGGGTCTATAGAACAATTCTAGTTCGAGTTTCAAGCAGGCCAATGAAATATTTGCCCCCTTATGTAAATCGGGTGTGTTTTTTAGGGCAATATATTACAGGTGAACAGGGTCAAAAAATTAACCTGCAGGTATTACCATGAAACTTCACCAGTTGATTACTCACACAAATAGGAGGGGAAAAGTATATTGCAAGTTTTATGTAATCTTGTGTTTTAATATGCTAATTGGCTCAAATGTAATTAAATATGTGCGAATTTGCATACATTTTAAAGCGAAAGATCTGGACTTTGGAAAAGGTTAGGTTCAAAATAAGTTTTCATTTTGTTAATACATTAAATTAGAAAAAAAAAGTTTACTGAGGGGATTGTGAATATCTTGCTTTGTTATCAGAAAATTTGGCCAACAGCCTTAAAATATGGATTTTCGCCCTATATTTTTAAGGCCAAAATGTCATATAAATCAGGATTAGGATATAAATCAACAAATTACTTTGTAGAAATCTTCAAAATCTAGTTAGGAATGACACTGGAAAGTTTGGTGTATGTAGGTGTTACAGAAGTCCCCCCTTTCCCCACAAAGATGCATCACCAGGCCCATATACCAGAGTTGAGTCACTCATTTGCATTCTGAATCTCCACTTCTTTATCACCTACATACACCAGACTTTCTAGTGTCATACCTAACTAGATTTTG
Organism: Sardinella longiceps; assembly: GCA_027497455.2. NCBI lineage: Eukaryota > Metazoa > Chordata > Actinopteri > Clupeiformes > Clupeidae > Sardinella > Sardinella longiceps. The sequence goes on along the minus strand of JAODXP020008303.1, from coordinate 54,183 downwards.
AATACTTTTTCAGAGGGATTTGTTTATTTATCTTTCTAATCCTGAATTACATGACAAAGAGGGCGAAAATCAATTTTTTTAGGCAGTTGGCAGTTTTTTTCTGATAATCATTCTGATATCCATAAACCCTTCCATATATACTTTCTAATTTGATGTCTTAACAAAATGAAAAGAAGAATTTTGAACCTGACTTTTTCAAATGTCCAGATTTTTTTTTGCTTTAAAATGTATGCAAATTTGCGCATAATCAATTGGATTTGACCTAATTAGCATATCTAGACATAAATTTAGAGAAAACGTGCAATACACTTTTTCCCCCTATTTGTGTAAGTAATCATAGCCTGGCGATGTCATCCTATGTACCTCCGCTAAGTATTTTATGTCCGCACGTAGTCTGGAATAAACCCCCCTTCCCGCCTTTCCCTCGGTTACTCTACGGTTTAGCCAATCAGCACACAGTTCAGAGCGATGTCTCAAAATGTTGTAGTCCTACAGGATAGGGACGCGTTTGTTATTCTCTCCCCCACTTTCGAATTACATTCACAAAATTGGTACATGACATTAGCATCCATGATCTGAGGATTTATTGCCACAACGATGTCAAAATAGATCAGAACTTGCGATAATACTGTTAATACTGAAAGCGAAAGTTGTAGGCGTGAGAGCCAGGCGAGGGAATACGTCATAACCAAAACGGAAACCTATTTCAATTGCGTTGGGCCAGACTGTATGACATAGTCAACAGTCGCTTTCGCCCAGGCTAAAGTAATCAACTGGTGAAGTTTCATGGTTATATCTGCAAGTTAAAATTTTTAACTTTGCATAAGGGGAAAATATTTCATCGGCCTGCTTGACACTTAAACCAAAATTGTTTTACAGAGCCTCTTCTTTCATTTGGCAGTAAAAACAAAACTTTTGCATCAACTTGAAATGACGGGGTCCTTCGGCACACTATATAGCAATGGTCAAACATTATGATTCAAATTATAATTTCAATCATCTTCTACACTTTCTGCATTGCCAGCAGGCTACTACTATAAAAAATGTGATATTCAGTATATTCACACAAAATCCAACAGATGACGTTTGCATATCAAAGTTTCTTTCTTATAATTCTTTTAGTTCTGCCTTAATTTTACAACACTACATCAGGTATTCATGAATCACCTATTTAGGTCTAGTGTTGAGTTCTTGCACACGCCTTGTTCAAGTGAAAGAGAGGCATGCGCGGCTAACTTACGTTCGTGGAATGGCTTCAGCTTCTTGATGCTACTTCAAACGAGGCTTAATCACGTGAAAGCCGCTATCATTAACTGCTTTGATGGAATACCCCCAGGTCAGGTTCCAGCTTGGTATACAACCTAGCCTAGCCTCTTTCATGCTACATTATTATAGTTTTTACTCATGTGACATTTTGTCAACTTTCTCCATTCATCTTCTACTCTTTTCTCATCTCTCTCTTTCTCTCAATACATTATATGATGCCACTGCTAGGTCAAAGTAAAAGACTATTCGCGTCACAGCAAGCAGGTAATGATCCGGTCAGACATAATTGTATTTAGTGTCATATGAAATGCAACACATATTGTCATTGATACCTATGTCGATTGGATATTTTGATGTACAGACTACAATGCACCTTCTGATTTGAAAATAGTCCTTTTGGGCACGTATGGATCTGGGCGTAGTTCAACAGCAAACACCATCCTGGGGAAAAGGGTGTTTGAAGCAAAAGCAGGATGCCAATCTGTGACCCGATGCTGTAAAATGATAACTAAGGAGATTGAGGGAAGAACCATCACCGTGATTGATACTCCGGGTCTGGGTATCCAATCCCCTCATTGTAATGATGGACTGTGGTCTGAAATTAAGGAACATCGACAACAAGGAGAACATGTTTTACTGCTTGTGAACAGTGTGTGTGGTAGACCCGCTGAAGATGTGAAGAAAGTTGTTAAACAGATAAAGGGAAATTTAGGGAAGGATGCTCTATGCTACATCATTATACTCTTTACTCATGAAGATGAACTTCCAGATGTGCCACTTGAGGATTTTTGCAGAAGCAGTAAACTTATGAGACGTCTAATTAATAGCTGTGGAGGAAGATTTCATTCTTTTAATAATAACAACACACAGGATAATGATCAGGTTAAAAAGTTGTTGGAAAAAATTGGTAAGTTGGTGTGGTGGAACTCAGGAAATGAATGATAGTGTATGAATTGGTTCATGCTCAGAACAATCAGGGTTAATAATCTGAAATCCCAACTGAATACCATTTACATCTTTATTTTTTCCTGTTTTATTTATATATTTTTTAAAGAAAAACTTTGTTTATTTAGACATATCTTTGCCTAGATGAAGACCATGTTAGGTGGAAACATGTTGGCTCATGTTTTTAAGGATCAGCCATACCTAATAAAGGCTTTAAATAAAATTCCTTCTTCCTCCTTATGCTTTGAGTGCTTGCGACCTGTTCTTTTGGATTGTTATCCCTTACCCCAGGGGCACCTAATAGCCCACTTCTACCTGAGCTTCGGGTTGAATTCTTTGTAGTCCATCATTGCATGCTGTAGCCTAGCTACTGGGTCATGTCAAGAGAGGCAGAGAAACTGAAAAAAAGCCCACAAACATAATGTCCACAAACAAGTAGATTGTGAAGTGTAATGCTATCACTCAGCTTGAAATCAAATCAGCCTTCCCCACAGTTAATCTCTTTTCCAGACAGTCTTATCTGTAAATCGCATTGAAATGTTTGCTGTAAGAAATGTAAATAAGTCTGCCTTGCCTTAGTTAATTTTCACTCTCAATTTATGAGAATTGAAAACAATATTATGCATATATCCATGGGTAAACCGCTATACATCACAGATACAGTACGTAACATCTGTCAGATAACCAGTCCAGAACAGACATGAAAGGTGTTGGGGTTTTAGAGAGAAGACAGTAATCACGTCATGTATGTACTGTGAGGCAGCAGGTACGTGCAACATATTGAAACATACAGTACGTGACACTGATCAGGCCAGTGGTGTAACACAAACACACTGGGCCCCCTGCAGTAACCAAATGGGGCCCTTCTTCTGAGGTAGCCTACATTTGGGTGAATAGGGGGTAATGTACATTACAAAAAATGCACACCAAAAGTTTTCATCATTAGACCCAGGGCAATCAGGGCACTAGAGATTCTCAGTTCCTTTGAACTTGTTATTGCATGAAGAAAATGACTTTGGCTTTCCACTAGAATGTAAATGTACTTCAGAGCAATAGTCCATTCATGTTATTGGACTTACGTTAACTACTTTGTATTTGTCCTGAGTGTAGAGCTTGCCTTCTGGATGGACAATGGTCAATAGTTACTTAACATGGTTATTGGCTGAAAATAATAAGATAAACACTTTGGCTGCAGTTGGCTACATCTTCAAAACTTGTAATTTGTCTGTTTCCCACAGCAATCCTGTTTTTTTTATTTGGCTGATTTTAAGGAGGGGTGGAAATTAAATAATTGTCATTCTGTCTAATGTATTTTATTTTCTATATTTTAAATGTGTGTTTTATTTCCATTACTCTGTCCTTTATCTGTAAATCACATTGAAATGTTTGCTGTTAGAAATGTGCTCTATAAATAAGTCTGCCTTGCCTAGTTAATTGTCACTCTCAATGCATGAGAACTGAGAGCAATATTATTCATATATCCATGGGTAAACATACAAAAAAAAACAGATATGTTGCATCAGTCAGACAACCAGTCCAGAACAGAGATGAAAGGTGTTGGGGTCTTTGAGAGAAGAGTTCAGATGCAAAAGCGACTATACCTAAAACCACAATTGTGGGAAGAACTTTCGCCAATCAGGCACCTCAGGCAACTCTTATGGAATTCTATTCCTCTCTACTTTCAAGAAGCGGACACTCTTAATACCTTTAAGTCTAGACTTAAAACCTTCCTCTTTGACATGTCCCATAGTTAGGGATGGTACATGGCATATAACCACTCCCCATTGGCTTTTTGGGAAGGGCCGCCTCTGCTGTTTACCCCTGCTTGGGGCAAGGTGGCCACTGACCATCCCCACTGGGCTGATGAGCTACCATACACCATGCGTTAGTTATGCTGCGATAGCCTAGTGCTGCCACTTACTGCACACTTGCCGTCCTGTATGTAAGGCAGTTCTGGGGGGGTCCATGATAAGCCCCCCAGGACTCCTAGGTCAACCCTTGTTGAACTCAAGCTTGTTTGAAGTGAAAACAGTCACCATTGAATTCAAGCTAACAAAGTTCTGATAACACCTGAGCACCCCACGGCTGGGAAGAACTGGCTGACCCAATGGTGTATAATAATAATAAAAAAAAACTTCGGAGTGCCCGTGATGCCGCCCTCCCGACAATGCCGCCCTGGGTGACTGCCCATATCGCCCATGCCAGAAACCACTCCTGGCCAGGCCTATCCATTGGTATCACTCGTAACTGCACTACCTTGAGATTTAAGGGTCACTACTACACTAGAGGCATAACGCCTAAAACCACTGACGATTTCATTGGAAAAATTCCTGACCTTACACCAACATGCTATGATAGTCCTATCCCATCACCAACACATATCGACCAATTTACTGATCATGTTCTGAACACATTACATTCAACACTTGACTTAATTGCTCCACTTAAAAAGAAAACAAGGAAGGTAGAAAATGCCCTTTGGTACACCACACATACACGTACATTAAAACAGGCTGCTCGCAGACTAGAAAGGAAATGGCTCACCACTAAACTCGAAGTTTTTCACATTGCCTGAATGAATACAAGACTGCACTGAACAATGCTAACACAGCTTATTATTCCTCGCTTATACATGAACACAAAGACGATCCAAAATGTACCATGTACCAACTACTTTCAGGACATCAGTCATTAAACCATTGATTAAAAAACCAAACCTTGACCCTGATGTTCTGGCTAATTACAGACCTATATCCAACCTTCCTTTTATATCCAAAATTCTAGAAAAAAATGTGTTCAAACAAATTTGTCGCTTCCTAGACAAAAACAAAATCCAGGAAGTCTTCCAATCAGGATTTAGAGCTAATCACAGCACTGAACTCCGACAACCAAACTCAATTCCTGTCTTGAAGACATTAAAGTTTGGATGTCAAAACATTTTTTATGCTTGTACTCAGATAAAACTGAAGTTATGATGATTGCCTCTAAACAACTGAAGGACACCTCGCTACACCATCATAGCTCACTTAGCAGTCCTACATTCTCATTTAGCTCACAAGTGAAAAATCTGGGGGTAATTATTGATCAAGACCTCTCCCTGAATAGCCATGTAAAGCACATTTCTAAAACATCATTTTTTCACCTTAGAAACATTGCTATGGTTAGAAAAGTTCCTGTCCTTTGAGGATGCTGAAAAACTTGTTGTTACCTCCAGACTCGACTAGTGCAATGCTCTGTTCTCAGGGTGCAGTAACACCTGCATTAAAAGTCTACAGCTAATCCAAAATGCAGCAGCTAGAACACTCACTAGAACTAAGAAATATGAACATATTTCTCCCATTCTAGCATCTCTACATTGGCTTCCTGTCAAAAGTCGAATTGTCTTCAAAATCCTTCTCATGTCTTATAAGGCACTTAATGGCTTAGCTCCTGCATATATTACAAATTTACTTGTTCCATACCATCCAGCAAAACCTCTGAGATCTCAAAATGCTGGTCTCCTTGAAAAAGTGACCATATCTAAAACTACAATTGGGGGAAGAGCTTTTGCCTATCGAGCACCTCTTCTATGGAATTCTATTCCTCCCTACAAGCGGACATTCTCAATACCTTTAAGTCTAGACTTAAAACCTTCCTTTTTGACATTTCCTATAATTAGGAGTGGGCCATGGCATATCACCACTCCTCTTGGGCTTTCCTGGGAGGGCTACCTCTGCTGTTTTTCCAAGGCGGCCACTGACCACCCCCTTCTGGGTTGGTGAGATGCCATGTACAATACCTTAGTTATGCTGCGATAGCCTAGTGCTGCCACCTTCTGCACACTTGCCATCCTGTACAACCCTCTTTCTCCTCTCTCCCTCTCCTCACTCTTGCTAGATTATATGACACATATCATGAAGTGATATCCTCCTAGGCTGGCCTAATCCTCTTGTTTCTGTTTCTTTTTGTTTCTCTTGCCTCCTCTTCCCCGACGCAGTGGCTGAGTGATGGACCTCCCGTACCTCCCTGCCACCAACCCTACCCCACTACGGATGCTGACCAACCTCTCCGGGGCCACACACCAGGACCATCCTCCAATATGGAACTGGCCTGATGGCCCCCTGATGACCACTACCTAGATGGCGACCAACACCCAATGAATTCTAGTCCCACTCCAACTACTGACTAATCCCACACTCCAACTACTGACTCCAGCCCTTGGCCCTGACTGTCACACAAACTATGTGTATATGAAGACTTCAGATGCAAAACCCCCTAACTCCACTTGACCACTTTTTGAGAAAAAGGCGAAAGGCGTAATTTTTATCAGGCGTTTACAGTGTTTTGATTGTAAACAGATATTTTAGACATGGCGGGGAGCAGGTTTTATTTCATTTTTTCACAAAAACATTTCATTTACATATTCTAGATTTATACAGGATTAATGCGTAATTAATCATGACTCATGATGATGTACCCAGAGTAATTAATGGCTAAAGATCATGAGCTATTTCAGCAGGAGGTCATTAATGACAAACAATGAATTCATGTTAATTCCTGATGACTCATTAGACATTCAGAGATTAAGTAATGCATGAATCATGAATTAATCATTAATGATTTCATGCATGAATTAATGATAATTCATGTACCCTTACCGTTGTTACCAAAGTTCTTTTTTCTACGACATATATCAGGCTAATACAGCAGGATGAAACAAAAAATGATTTTTATGAAGTGTTTTTCAGGGTGTGCCAGTTAAAAGGTTAAATAGACTGTGTATATGATGTCTGTGAACTTCAGGAGAAATGTTCATATTTTGGGAGACACTCCCATTGAATGTATCAGTTAGGTTCTGCCCCGTGATGGCCAAATGGTACCCAGGATTCAATTAATATGTAAATACAAAGTGTCTTTGATCTGCTGGGTATTTAAGGGAAATATTGATAGATGTAGAATTTGAGTTTGTCTGTTGCCAGATCTCCCATGCACATGCATGTAGCCTTTGCCTAGCTTACAGGTATGCTATATGGTATTTTGGCTATTGTATTGTTTTCTTGATTTATTCACTGTTTGATTATTCTCTAGGATTACCTGAGAATACTTAATTGATTGATTGTACCTACTTGGTTACAATAAACTGTTAACTGTTAATCTGTAATATTGCCTTTCTAATATATTACCTAGTAGACTTCGCGTTTAGTCTTTAGGGGTCTGAGGTTTAATACTGTGTATTATTCTTTGCAATCACATAGTAAGAGGAAGTTGATAAAATTAAGTGTCACGTTCAGTAACAAGAGTAAGTTCTGGACCTCTGAACATCTTAACCTTAGGCCTAGGCGATTTCCCAGGTGCTCATGCGAGCTACTATCTCTGAATTGCTTAATCAGACTTTAGTTCTGTATAATCAGAACATTTTCCTTAGGAGGCACATTACTACTAATGGTTAATGGTTAATGGTTAATTTCCACTTTAGTGCATAACATATAAAATTGGAGTCAGATTTGGTCAAATATTTATCTAACCACAACCTCATCCCAGCACCGGAAAGACAGAACACGTTGTAGGAGACACAGTAAAAATACTGTAGGGTTTTCTTTACATTTACATGTACAACCCTCTCTCTCCTTTTTCTCTCCCTCTCCTCTCTCTGACATGCAATATTATGACACACTTATATCATGAAGTGATATCCTCGCAGACTGGCCCTACGCACTACAATCATCCCGGCTGAGTGATGAGCCTCCAGTCCGCCCTTGCCTCCTTGCCACCAACCCCTACCCCACTATTTTTTTCCGTCTATCATCTAGTAACTCGTAGGCAACGTTCTGTATTCATAATAGTATTTTGTGTAAACCATAGTAAATCTATGTATCAGAGTAACGATTTTATGGATACTGTTTTAGGCCCGTGGCAGGTGGGCTGAGGGGCACGACAGGATTAATGGCAAGGAGAATAATGTCATCTCCCTAAAAAAGGTGTCTTATGTAGCAAACATCCACTAACCAAGATGAAACAAAAAACATTTTATGTCATTCACTGCGATTATTCTTACCGTCTCTTCATGTTGGTACCATAATTTACTCCACTGTCGTCATAGCAACCAGCTTCATTGAATTGTACGTTTTATACAGTGGAAAATGAAAGGTAGTGGGCCAAAGCGTGTCGTGTCGAATTGTGTCGAGATGGTACTGGTCAATCGAAAAGCGGCTATAAAATCTATTAGGCCTGTCATTCCAACTTCAATTAAATTGTTTTTGTACTTGATGGAAATATTTAAATTGCAGTTTGACTGTGATTAACTGGAAATTATTGATAAAACATCTTTCCTTTTGAATATTTTGGAAAATGGCTTTAGAGGCTTTTGCATCTGAACTCTGTACTTTCAGGCAGCGCCTATGAAAAAACACATACGTGACATTTGTCAGATAACCAGTCCAGAACAGACATGAAAGGTGTTGGGGTTTTAGAGAGAAGACAGTAATCACGTCATGTATGTACTGTGAGGCAGTAAAGTAGAACATGTGCAACATACAGACACATATGCAATACTGTATGCGTGACACTGATCAGACCACTGACGTAACACAAACACACTAGGTCTCCCTGCAGGAAACCAAATGGGGCCCTTCTTCTGAGGTAGCCTACATTTGGGTGAATAGGTAATGCATGCGCCAAAAAAGGGTGCCAAATTTTTCATCATAGACAACTTTTATCATTAGACCCAGCAGGACAAGCAAGGCACTGTAGATTCTCAGGTCCTTTGAACTTCCTATTACATAAAGAAAATGGCTTTTGCTTTTTACTAGATGTAAAATGTGTACTTCAGAGAAATAGTCGTTTTAAGTCATTGGGCTCAGGTTAACTACTTTGATTTGTCCTGAGTGCAGAACCCGCCTTCTGGATGGACAATGGTCAATGTGTGCTTCACATGGTTATTGGCTTAAAATAATAAGATAAACACTTTGGCTGCAGTTGGCTACATCTTCTTCAAAGCTTGTAATTTGTTTCCCACACACTGCAATCCTGTTTTATATTGGGCTGGGGGATTAAATAAAAACCACCATAGCAAGGATAGGTTGTACTTAATTGTATGTTTTATTCATTTATTTATATTTCATTCTTTTTTTATCTCACTTTAAAAATTCTATTTTGTCTAATATATTTTATTTTTTTCTATATTCTAAATGTGTTGTTTCTTTCCATTATCTGTTCCTTATTTGTAAATCATATCGAAATATTTGCTGCTAGAAATGCGCTCTATAAATAAATCTGCCTTGCCAAAATTTTTGTCACACTCAATGAATGAGAATTGAGAGCAATATTATGTGTATATCCACACGTAAACAGATACATGACAGATACGTGACATCTGTCAGACACTGATCAGACCACCAGGAAACCAAACAGGGCCATTCTTCTGAGGTAGCCTACATTTGAGTGATTAGGTGGTAAGTGACACCTGGTGCAAGAGAAAAGGGGCTTTCTAGGCATGTCACAAGGCAAGACCACTAACCATATGATCTGTACCTCATTAATTAGCCTAATGGCATGCAGGGTACAGGTCATGTGGTTAATGGTCTGCTTTAAAGGAATTTTATTGAAGTTTTGTTGCTGACGACAAGATGAGAAAAGGAGATATGAAGATGAGAGAAGAAGAGAAGAAGATAGAAGAAGACAGGAAGAGGATAGGGGCGACAGGAGGACAGAAGAAGACAATCAGAGGAACAAAGACAAGAGGAAAACTTGTGCTGTAGTGAATGCTTCTCAAAATGTTTTCCATGTTGGAAATAGACCAGATCCAGAAAGAGAGTCACTTCTAGAACCATACATAACCTAAACTTGAAACAAAAAGTTTCTCTGTGATAACAATACTTTTTGTCAATAAATTTTATACCATTGAAAAGCCTTTTCATTCCTGTCATTTGATTAGCAGAACATGTATTGTGAGATGAGCTGCAGAGCTGGTTATGTGGATTGCACCCATGAAAAATGTTCCAAATGTAATGTGGTATCATGCATAACACACAAAAAAACAGGCTATCAACTATATATCAAAAAAACCTATATTGTATGTGAACAAGTAATCCTTATATTCTGCATAGGTCATTATTTTTCTCATATTACAATGAAGCAAAAGAGGTCTAAACATTTTTTTTTTTACTTTTTCTCAAAATTTCCCATAAAACCATATTATTTCTCTGTGATAATACTTTATGTCATTAAATGTTATACCATTGTCTTTTCATTTGTTTGAAACATGCATTTATTGGATGAGCTGCAGAGCTGAGTATGTGGGTTGCGCCCATGAAAATGTTTCAAATCAAATGGAATCATGCACTGTATAATGTATGAACAAATGACATTTAAATTGTGCATAGATCATTTTCTTTTTCATATGACAATTAAGCTAATATTTTTTATACCAAGGTTTATACAAAAATTTTGACACCATAATTTTACCCTGACTTTTTAAAATGTAAATATAAAACATAAAATTGATCTATTTCAGATTTCACATTCAGTATATGGTCCCTACAGCTGCCAGTATCTTATATGTCCACCAGATGGTGCTATGTAGTATGAAATCTGCTGCGAGCTTAGGGCCCTGTCTCAAATCACACACTTGAGCACTTCAAGCACTATATTTCAATACATAGTGTACTAACACTGACAACCACTGTGAAAGTACAGTCATCAGTCTGAATGTTTATTTGAGTTGGCGATATAAATGGTGGTTACATGGCACCACTGCCTATTGTTACAAAGCAGTGATCCACACAATACTAAATATCAAAAATGCCCAATAAGTAGATTAACAGTGCTCAGTTCACACTGTGCACTGATAGAAGTGTGCAATTTGGGACACAACCTAGGATCGCCAATAATCCACTTTGGACCAGCATGACTCAGATAGCAAGATGCTGGCACAGGCAGCCTACAGTAGGTAGTGATGGATTCAGTGGCCCCATCAGTGTCTGTGTCCACAAAGAAAATGTCCCAGTCCGTACAGAAGAAACATCCTTTGAGGCTATTCCGTTTTATCACTGGTCCAAATACAAACATAAACCTGTGTTTCTGTTTTGCTTAGAGACTGACTCATAGGTGGGAAGCAGCTGGACTTTTATGGTCAGAGGAGCAGAGGAGTGGTTGTATTCCCTTAGAATCAACATTGGAGCATCTGATTTCATCTGTTGATGATGATGCACATAGTGTGTTAATAGAATAGAAGCTTTATTGACATTTGCACTTAGTGGAATATATACAACACACATGCTGTATTTGTAAATTCACTAGGTACCCTGTAAACCCCAACTGCTCTGTGAACTCAAAAGATTACTGGAAACTGATAAACGCTTTTCTCTGGTCTTAAACTTAAAGTTTTTTTTTTTTAAATAATAATAAGTACTTCATAGTGTGACGCCCCAGCTGATCAGTGCTGGGTCTTGTCACGCCTCTTGCTCTTGGTTGGTGTTGGCTCTGCTGTGTGTGTGGTGCTTCTCTGTGTGGCCTACAGGGGGAGCTGTCACAAATGGCGGGCTAATTGCGCTGGCGATTGGGGGCAGGATATAAGCGGGTCCCGGGAGCCTGCTTCACTCTCTCTCCTCCTCTTCCTCCCTTTCGCGTTCGCGGACTGCCGGTCCCTCAGTTGCGGGGTTGCTGTCGCTGCGGCCGGTTCTTTTCTTTTGTTTTACACTTCACTTCACTATGCTGATATGCACTACACTCTTGCTTTATTCTACATTCATTGACTTTTGTACATAGTTCCTTTATTTAATAAATATATTTTGTTAATTTTGAGCGACGTGTGGTCTCCCCATTTATGTGGTGTTCGCCCTGAGCCAGGCGGGCATTACATATGGGGGCTCGTCCGGGAGTTAAAACCTGGACCTTTTTTTTCGTGCGTTTTTGATGCGCCTATGGGTAGGTAAGCTGCTGCGGTTACTGTAGGTTATCGTTACGTGGGCCTATGACGTTGGGGTAGCCTAATGAAACGCACAGGTGTAACCGTGGTAGTGGTTGGGGAAACCGCATGTTGCTTCCTTTTGTTTGGGGATTTGGAGAGCATAATTTGGGAGGTAAGGAGAGCTAGTTACCGGTAATTTATTTCCAGTTTTGTTTATTTCTTTCTTTTTGTTTGTCATGATGTATTCGAGCAGTTTATGTGGCTGGATTAAACGAGGTAGGAGCGGTCGTTTTTCCTCGGCTTAGAGCGCCTGTGCGCTGGGGCTTTAGGCTGGTGTGCCACTGTGTCTGGGTCGAGGACATCGCCGTAGAGATCCGGGTTGAATTGACTTTGGTCGGGACAGCACGACTCCAGCGGTATTGGTGAGTAAAGAGCTCGGCTCTCGGGCACAGTGTGAAGACAGGTTAGTATATGGTGGGTAAATGTTTAGAAACGAGGAAGCTCCGTAGTTTGTCCGGTTTCATGAACTGTTTGTGCATCATGATTTAGTTGATTTTTGATAAGTTACGTTGGTCTGGAAGATCAGTATTTGTCATATGTGCGTTGGTTAACGTTATCGTGTTTGTGAGGGTAGCCTAAACGAAACGTTATCATGATTGAGTTGGAAGACTTTTTACAAGCTCCATCGGAGGAGTTGTTGTCTAAGTTGACAAAAGAGCAACTGTTTAGCTTAGCAGAGCATTATGAATTGGAAGTTACGATCGCTAAGACTTCTAAAAAAGAGCAACTGTTTGTGTTCATTCTTAACAAGGTGATAGAGAGTCGGGTGTTGCCTGCTTCACCTAGCGACACCGACAAACCTGTATCTTCTCCGGTAACGTTAGTAGCATCAGACGAAAATCAGATGGCAACACAGGGGAATACATCGTTGAATTCAAGTAGCACGCTGCTTTCTAGCAATCTAACTTTTGAACAACAGGCAGAGTTACTGAAAATGCAACTCGAGCGAAAGAAGTTAGAAGCGCAGGAAGTAAAAATGCAAACTCAACTCAAACAAAAGCGATTGGAAGCGCAGCTTGAGCAAAAGAAATGGGAATCTCAGGAAAGGGAGAAAGATCGTTTATTAGAAATGGAAAAACTGAAACACATTGAACTTTTAGAACTTGAGAAGCTTAAACACAAAGAGTACGAAAGGGAGATTGAACTAAGCGTCTCAGTCTGATTGCTAATGGGAAAATGTCTGCTAGTGGCAGTAGTGGAAATTTATCACAGTCTTCTGGGTTAGCGTCAATGATTAAGTTTCTCCCAAAGTTTAATGAACGTGACCCTGACGTCTTTTTCTCTCTGTTCAAGAATGTGGCTGCGGATAAAAGTTGGTCGGATGAAGACAAGACTCTCCTTTTGCAAACAGTTCTGGTTGGTAAAGCGCAGGAGGCCTTTGTTGCCTTGTCTCCTGGTGACAGGAAAGTTTATCGGTGTGTTAAAGATGCAGTCTTGAAATGTTATGAGTTAGTCCCCGAAGCGTATCGCCAACGTTTTCGTAGCTGGAAGAAAACAGATAGACAAACACACGCAGAGGTGGCTAGGGAACTTGTAACATTTTTTCAGCGATGGCTGTCATCTGAAGGGGTGGACACATTTGAAGCTTTAACTGAGCTTATGGTTATTGAACAGTTCAAAAATATCTTGCCTGAACGTGTAGCTGTTTATGTTAATGAGCACAAAGTGAAAACGGTGTCTGAGGCGGCTTCGCTTGCCGATGGTTATGCTTTGATACATAAGACTCATGTGCGTGATGTTCCACGTTATAGCGCATATAGTCGGCAGGATCGCCCGCCTCCTCGCTTTTCACCTGGTCATTCAATGTCTCAACCTGGTCAGTTCAAGTCACAACCAGGGAATTCCAATAGAGCTCGTGATTTTGATGCACAAAATAATTGCAATTATTGTTTTGAGCAAGGGCATTGGAAGAGGGACTGTCCGTTGTTAAAAGCACGAAATAAGTCAAGGGCAAGTGGGAAATTTGCTGGTTGTGTGGCTAAAAGTAGGCCTGTTACTGTTGAAAAGCATGTTGAGTCTGTTAAAGCTGATTTGTCTCCTGCTTCTACATCTGTGACAACGATTTTGAATTCTGAGCGTCCAAGTGTACCAGTGGACGTAGTTGGAACAACAAGTGTGTCAGATGTTGATGTTGATTACAGTCCATTTATCTCTGATGGTTTTGTCTCCCTGTTAGGCGATGCTCAGAGGACCCCAGTGAAAATTCTCCGTGACACAGGGGCTTCGGAGTCTTTTATTAGCCAGTCTGTTCTACCTTTTTCCTCTGTTTCAGATACTGGGAGTGTTGTGTTAATCCGTGGCATTGGACTTCAATCTTTTTCAGTGCCATTGCATAAGATCTGCTTGTACTCTGGATTTGTTAATGGGGAGGTCACCATTGCTGTTCGGCCATCTTTGCCCATAGATGGTGTGGACATCATTGTTGGTAATAATATTGCAGGTCATTGTGTTTGGCCAGAGGGGGCGCCAGCACCACCTCCTGTGGTTAAAATGGAGGTTAAGCCATTGGCTGAACCTGACGAGTGTCTCCAACAGTTTCCAGAAGTGTTCACGGCCTGTGCTGTGACGCGGGCCATGGCTCGTTCACAGGCTGAGGACACATCTAAAGTATCCAAGTCTAAGGTGAAATTATTTGTTCCAAAATTACCTACTCCTCTTTCCCGTAGTGAAGTTGTGGATGCCCAGAGTAAAGATAAAGGTCTTGCAAAGTATTTTGATTTGGCCTCAGATGAGTCTAGCAATTACTGTGTTCGAGATGGCTTATTGCTTCGCAGGTGGCTACCACATGCATGCACAGAGGTGGCAGATCCGGTGTTGCAGGTTGTAGTGCCTGAAGAATTTCGTGGTGTGGTATTAAAAACTGCTCATGGGGAGGTTGATGGACACTTTGGTGTAAAGAAGACCTACAATCGGCTGCTTGAACATTTCTATTGGCCGCGAATCAAAAGGGATGTAGCGAGTTTTGTTAAAGCTTGTCATGTGTGTCAAATTGCAGGTAAACCGAACACATCCATAAAACCGGCACCCCTACATCCGATTCCATCCGTAGGTACTCCTTTTGATTATTTAATCATTGATTGTGTTGGCCCATTAACTCCCTCCAAATCTGGCTGTTTGTATATGTTTACCATCATGTGTCAGGCTACGCGCTATCCAGCTGCGTATGCTTTGAGGAGCATTAATACAAAGTCTGTTGTGAAGTCATTAACACAATTTATATCCATCTTTGGTATTCCGAAGGTAATCCAAAGCGACCGTGGGTCCAACTTTACATCCACGGCTTTTGCTGAGGCTTTGAGGCAGCTACGTGTAAAGCACAATCTTAGTAGTCCTTACCACGCGCAGTCCCAGGGGGCCCTGGAACGTTTCCATGCATCTTTGAAAGCGTTGTTACGAGCATATTGTGTGGCGTTAAAGGAAGACTGGGAAGAGGGGCTACCTTGGTTGTTGCTGGCAGCTAGGGCTGTTGTCCAAGAAAGTACAGGGTTTTCACCCAATGAGCTGGTGTTTGCACATGAAGTGCGTACTCCCTTGTCTGTTTTGAAAGGTGACTTGGATGTTTCCGAGCCACCTGAGAATCTGTCTGATTATGTGCTTGGTTTTCGCAGGAGGCTGTTCCTGGCCTGGAAGATGGCTAGTGAAAATCTAGCTGCAGCTCAAAAGAAGATGAAACGACTCTATGACCGTAAGACAGAAGAGAGGGTGTTTAGCCCAGGGGATCAGGTAGTAGCCTTATTGCCCATCCCCGGTTCACCATTTGGGGCTAGGTTCACAGGTCCTTATTCTGTAGTGCGGCAGGTCTCAGACACAAATTATTTGGTGTCTACGCCTGAGCGTAGGAGGTCTGTACAGCGGTGTCATGTCAATCTGCTCAAACCTTACTACTCCTCAGCCTCTCAGGGGGAGGGGGGTAAGGGTGAAGTTAAACCAGTGGGTCTGTCTGTCTCTGAGGGTGGTGTGGCCACATCTCAGGTGGCAGCTGAAGATGGGGTACGTTGTCCAGATGATGCAGTCCTGCATGGCCGGTTGAACAACACTGAGTCATTAGCTGACTTAGACAGTTTGTTGGGTCATTTGGGAGGGGAGCAACGAGAACAACTTAAGTCTTTAATTTTGGAATTTCCTTCTTTATTTTCAGACACACCGACTTGCACCACACTGATAGAGCATGACATAGACGTGGGGGATGCTCAGCCTATTCGACAGAGATTCTATCGCGTTTCTCCAGATAAACGTAAGAGCTTGGAGGCAAGCGTGCAGTATCTTGTTGATAATGGGTTAGCTACACCATCTTACTCCAGTTGGGCGTCGCCATGTTTGTTGGTTAAGAAACCTGACGACACCTATAGGTTTTGCACAGATTATAGGAAGGTGAACACAGTTACAAAGGCAGACTGTTATCCTTTACCTAGGATCGAAGACTGTGTGGACCAAGTTGGTTCTGCTTGCTTTGTTAGCACTTTTGATTTATTAAAGGGCTACTACCAAGTGCCCTTGACGGAAAGAGCCCAAGAGATCTCTGCATTCATTACACCCTCAGGTCTCTACTCGTACAGTAGGATGAGTTTTGGGTTACGCAACGCCCCCTCCACCTTTCAACGGCTAATGAATCGGGTCGTTGCGGGGTTGGAGGGGTGCGCAGTGTACATCGATGATGTGGTTTCTTATGCGGATACCTGGGAAGAACATCTGGCTCGCATTCGCGCCTTGTTTGAAAGGTTGGTGGCAGCAAACTTAACAGTTAATTTGGCAAAATGCGAGTTCGCCAAGGCTACTGTTGTCTATTTAGGCAAAGTGGTTGGTCAGGGCCAGGTTAAGCCGGTAAGAGCCAAGGTTTTGGCCATCGACGCTTTTCCACCGCCATCTACGAAGAAAGAGTTGATGAGATTCTTGGGAATGATTGGGTTCTATAGGAATTTTTGTTGTAATTTCTCCACTGTTGTTGCTCCTTTAACCAATTTGCTGAAGAGTTCACTTAAGTTTGTGTGGTCTGATTCATGCCAACAGGCATTTGAAAATGCTAAACTCTTGTTAAGTTATGCTCCAGTTCTAGCTGCACCACGTTTGGACCAGGCGTTTAAGCTGCAGGTGGATGCAAGCCACGTGGGGGCAGGGGGCGTTCTTCTTCAGGGTGACGAGAGTGGGGTGGATCGTCCTGTTGGGTATTTCTCACGCAAGTTCAATAAACACCAGTTGAATTACTCAACAATTGAGAAGGAGGCCCTGGCATTAATTTGGGCCCTCCAGCACTTTGATGTCTATGTTGGGGGTGGGTCTCATCCTGTGGTGGTCTTTTCTGACCACAACCCTTTAACATTTCTTCAGTCACTTCAAAATTCTAACCAACGTCTCATGCGTTGGGCACTCTTCTTACAACCTTACCGACTGTCTATCCGACACATCCACGGTGTTGAGAACGTGATGGCCGATGCGCTATCACGGGCTCCGGATGGGTCTGTGTGATTTGTTATAACATCTCCCTGTTTGTCTTCTCTATTTCTATCTGTCCTTAATTTGCTGTCCAGGCGCCAGGATTTGCTGGAGAGTAGAACATGGAGGAGGCTGGGGATGCAAGTCCAGTCTTGGTTTGTGGTAGTACCACCATGAGTGCCTGGTCACAGGTGTGAGCGTGAGTGTTTGTTTTGCGTGTGCGAGTGTGTGATCTTCCAGAGTGAATGAGTTCATTATTATTTGAAATTTCTTCATTGAGTTTATTATTGACTATTGATTTATTGTTTATGTTGGATATTATGGATAGATGTGGGCCTCGGTTCTCTTAGGGGGAGGTGTGACGCCCCAGCTGATCAGTGCTGGGTCTTGTCACGCCTCTTGCTCTTGGTTGGTGTTGGCTCTGCTGTGTGTGTGGTGCTTCTCTGTGTGGCCTACAGGGGGAGCTGTCACAAATGGCGGGCTAATTGCGCTGGCGATTGGGGGCAGGATATAAGCGGGTCCCGGGAGCCTGCTTCACTCTCTCTCCTCCTCTTCCTCCCTTTCGCGTTCGCGGACTGCCGGTCCCTCAGTTGCGGGGTTGCTGTCGCTGCGGCCGGGCGGGCTGCACCCTGTTCTTTTCTTTTGTTTTACACTTCACTTCACTATGCTGATATGCACTACACTCTTGCTTTATTCTACATTCATTGACTTTTGTACATAGTTCCTTTATTTAATAAATATATTTTGTTACTTTTGAGCTATGTGTGGTCTCCCCATTTATGTGGTGTTCGCCCTGAGCCAGGCGGGCATTACAATAGTAATACAGTATCCCTCATACTAAATAAATATGAACTAATGATTGTTAGATTTGAGTGCTAGTCACCTGCAAATTTGTCACAAAAAGATCATTAGAAGTTTCCCATTAGTGGCAAATTCTTTTGGCATAATAATACTGTAGACTATTTGCTATTAATTTGCCAAAACAATTTGCCAATAATGGAAAGGAAAGGTAGTTAAGTGCGTCTGTGTGGCAGCAGATATATGACTGTTGCTTAGACATGATTGCTGGCAAAGGAATGTAACATTTCCAAGCTTGCAACTCTTGCAACTCTAATTGCAAGTACTTATTAATTACAAGAGGATTGAGAATACTTTAATTAAAAAAAATAATCTATCTTAATATATACAACAATAATGCTTGTCTTTATACAGAGGCTAGAGGGGTCAGGTCAGCAATTTTGTAAGCATTTTCATGCAATTTCCTTCGTTCTGGTGCATTTTAAATTACCAAGTTCTGACTGGCCTGGCTACCAGGCACAAAAATGTTTTTTTCTTTCTTTTTTTACCATTGACTCAATTGTAGTCATGACTTTGAGCCTGTGTTTGAGTATAACATCTAGGCTACTTGGTTATCCCTTTTATACAGTAATCTAGTATAATAAAAATGATGCAGCACGGCTCATCACTATCATGGCCTAGATCAAGAGGATAAAAACAACGAACAAAAAAAATGTATATAGCCATTTCTACTAAGTTCCTTTTTTTTGCATTCTATGGCATTAGTTGCTCTACTCTATGTAAGTCTAGCTGCTACAGTAAAGAAAAAGATCTGAAACTCAAACCCTCCCCTTTCTTGTGTGTGAGACTTCAGCACTGAAGTCTGAACTGGCAAACGATTTGGGGTGTTCACTTTCTGCAAATGGAAAAACTCTTCTGTTCAAATTATAGGTCTATATCATAATGTGTAGTGGGGTTTTTTGTTAGTTTGTTTGTTTGGTTTTATTTTTTGGTTGTTAGATGGGAGTCCAGCAGATAACTAAGCCAAGTTTATAACATCAAAAAAAGATATTTCCCTCTCCAAATGATCTTTAGACTGAAATTGAACCACCTTATTCTCAAGCAAGTAGCCTACATTACAAGTGGTACCAATGCATTCGTCTGGTTGTCTACTTTAATTTGATACCGAATACCTCAATTGTAGAAGCAGGCAGGTTACTGTAATTTCGTTACTGTTGTCAGGAACTTAATAACGTAACGCATTACAGTTCAAATTTCACTAACGTCTTACAGTTACTAGACTATAGTAACGTTCGTTACAGCGTTACCCACGATTTTGTTCAGTGACATTCAGATTAACAAATTTACATGTAAATCAGTGAGCTACCGGTGGGCCAACATGTCAAAACCGCGTTGTTTTTATTAGTGGCGCATGCGTGCCTAACTGGTTGCTGTGGTGGAAATCGATTGATTCAGTGAGAGGGAGATGGAAGAGAGAGAAGTCATGGAGAACACTGGCATCTTTGCCAACTGGAAATATTCGCATTATTTTCAGGTAGTTGCCTGCAAAGGCAAAAACGTGTCGGTTAAGTGCTCGCTATGTCCTGGTGATAAACAGCTTTCCACTTCTACACAGACAGCATAGTCGTACAAAGCTGGTGGCTAAAAATCCCCATAGCCACCGTCCCGGTGATGATGAGACTGCCCCAGCACCCAAACAGGCGAAACTTACATCAGGAGAGGGAGGATTACGACAGGTAACATCGCAGGCAGAAATAAATAATCTAGTTGCAGCCTATGGAGGACATGGTTCCGCTATCAACAATAGAATCCCCCCGTTTTAGGAGAATATTAAGCAAAATACCAGCAACGCGAGCTCCCATATCAGACAGAAAAACATTTTCGAGCTACTTGAGCAAATGTTATGCTGTAATGGAATCGGATCTCAAAAAGACATTTGAGACCACAGAATTCGTTTCTACAACGGCAGATATATGGAGTGCTAACAACAAAAGTTATCTCGGAATGACTGCTCACTGGATTGATGAAAACTTTCAGCGCGAGAAGGCTGCCATTGCCTGTAAAAGGGTCAGAGGGAGACATAGGCTACATATGACGTTATAGCCAGCGAAATAGAGCAAGTTCATTCAAGTTATGGGCTAAAAGTAAAGTAACAAGTAAAGTAACAAGTTACTTTTTAAAATTAGTAACGAGTAAAGTAATCTCATTACAATTCAAAGCAGTAACTAAAGTAAAGTAATTAGTTACTTTTTAAAAGTAACTTCCCCAACACTGGAAGCAGGTATGTTTATATCAAAGCTTCCAAAAGACTCATGAAGCAAAACCGCTTCACCCGCTATTGTATTTGTCGGCGCTCCCGTGCGCAAAAAACAAACAACAAAAAAATAAACTTCGGAGTGCCAGATGCCAGAAAATGTATTCGCAAATGGCACAAATAATTGGTGAGACATTTTAGCGAATTTTCAAGTCTGAACAAGTGTTACTGTCACAAAATGCAAAGGCAGGCATGCCCTGTCAGAAGGGTACTTCTGAAATCAAAGAGCAAAGGGGCAGTAACCCTCATGTCTTACCACTGCCTGCCAATAAGCTCGTTCGTGTTCAGAGTCGGTACGGCTACAGGCTGTAGCCAGAGCCAGCGAGATTTACGGAAATACGTCGGTGGGAGTGGAAAAGCATGGGGGACAAGGTGGACAACACAGCTGCAGCTGGCTGTAGCCAAACAACACGTGAACATGGACGTGATGTCAGGAGATATCGCGGAAGTTTGTTTGCACTGAAAACAGCTTGAATCCCCTCATTTCATCATTAAAATGAACGTGATAACTGGCGAAATAAATCATATAATGTTGCTTAATAAATTATTGTTGCAATGCAAGAGGAACAGAGTTATGTTTGAAGGTGTTTTGTTAAAAATAGTAATGTGGTATGAAATGCTTATTTGAGATGGCAAACCAAGCCATGCTGGAGAGCAATAAGGCTATTTCATTGGGCAAAACTTGCATACTGCTTAGCAGCAGCTCATTCAAATAAGCCCATTTTCAGTGAGTACAACGTGGTTGGTGTCATATTTGTCATGAGGAGTTTCAAACCAATCGGAACAATGAGTTACGTCATGGGGGTGGGATGCATCCTCTTGCAGCCGAGAAAAAGGAGATGCGGGTTTCGGCTGCAGCCGCCTTGTTACCGCGAGTTTTGAGTGACGTGCTGTGGCCGTATTTTAGTGACGCATTCACAAGCTTGGTGAAGTCAGCCGGAAGTCGGACACCGCGTCTAACCACAATGCATCGCTTGGCTGCAGCCGGCTGAAGGCGGCTGTAGGCGGCTTTACATCTCGAACACGCCTATTGTTATACCGGTACATAGTATATGTCACCGGGTGACGTATTTTAAAAATTGCTGCTGTTATAGTTTCCCTAGGGGAACCATTTTAGTGATGCACATCATGGCAGCTTCCAGCTCCATGATCATAATAATGAGCTACAGGTGTGCTAATTGGAGGAAATGGGCTGTGATTGGCATGCACATGAGGATCAAGTGTTTTTAAGTGCTCTGTTTGCCAGTGTCTGGAGAGACGGCAGGGCAGGAACACGCAGATGCGGCCTGGCGGCCATGGAGGCTGAATGCTGAATGCTGAATGCTGAATGGACAAAGACGAAAAGCTGACCAGTTGAAGTGATGTGGAGTAACTGGCCTATTGAGACTCGTGGTTGAACCTGGTGTTCCAGAGACCTGCCTCACAAGACGGGAGGCTATAAGATGAGAACTTTACCTCGCAACCGAGATAAGTGCTGTGTGTGTCTCACACTCACTGCTTTAGTCCTTAAGTAGCCGTGCCCACCTGTGCCGAACCCTCCGGGCTGTACTACACTGTGCCTACCTGTGCCGAACCCTCCGGGCTGTGCTACGCTGTGTCTACCCGTGCCGAACTGACTCCTCACCTGTCACCCCTTGTGACTGCCTGCCTTGTGTGTATGTGAGTGCTGTGTCTATGAATTGCTCCAATCACTGATCATTGAAGTGTCTTTCGCTTGGCGTGCTACGCGTGCAGTGTCTTCTACAGGCTTCATAGGAGAGCGGTTTGGTGCTATGGATAGACCCGATAAGTGAATGGCCCCTCAGTTGCTGCACACTGGCACCGTTGCACCACGATTCCATTTCCCCGCTGTGGACCTCGGCAGCCCCCCCTTCGACCGCCATTCCCGGAGAAGCTGGCTGTGCGGATCAGTGGGGGAGCACATAGGAGGCCGGAAACCCCCCTACCCCAGGAGTGTTCCGGACTGAGGCCGAGTGGCCAACGGACTGAGCCCTTTCCCCCTTTCCTATTTATTATAAGGCTATTTAATAAATTATGATTTTTATACCATCTCCTGTGGTCTGACTGCCTTATGGGTGGGTGTGGTTGCTCCTCGGGGTAGCTGAGGTAAAGGGTGGCATCTCTGGCGGCCCCTACCTGTGACATATAGGTGCGTACCGGCTTACTTTCACCTCTGCTTTTGGAATATCGCACGTTCAGATAATTCCTGTTATACAACAATTAGGTCCGGTCAAGCTATTTCTGAATTTCTGATTGGATGGGAGGCATTCCAAGCGTCACTACGAGTGATGATATTAGGCAGGAACATCACTGAAGACTCTTTACAGTTATTAATCAGCGCGCATTTTCTACCGAGCCATCTAGTTCTGTAATGATCTCTATTGAGTTTCTTGTTTTCCTGTATGAACTAGCGCCATGCCATTGTCTGTAATCATTCATAATACCAATAAATTAAAATGTGGGGCTTTGGAAAACACTTTTGGTACGTCCATGAACTTAATAAGCGTGCTAATGGACTAGTTCAAGTGAATAGCAAGTAACAGCAACAGTATGCTAACTAGAAGCAAACCGTTTTAGACTTCGCTTAAACTTAATATTTTGCACTAGCCTTCGTTTATTTTTAGTCTGTCAACTTAAACTAATCTTGGCAACATTGTCCAACTGGTTGTCATTCAATGAAACACCACTTCTCAATTTTAAATTACGTCAGCTAGCTCGCTAACAATTTGTAGTAAAATGCAGCTGCCTGAATTAATACGAACTGTAACAACTTACATTACTTGGCTTGAAATGATGATAGGCAGTTGTAGAATATGATAAATACATCCAAAAAATCCTCAATGACTCCAAAAAGACATTATGACCAGTTTATTGACAGTATCCCACACATAGGCTATCTCATCCACTTCACCTTAACGGAGCCCGACCCCAGTCTGCATAAAGGGGGTTGCCCCCGCTCCCCCTTGCCAAAGTAGGCTATTTGTTTCTTTCAGTTTTGCAAATCGAGGATGAACTCTCTGTAAAAGTTTGAAATCTTCAGTAAATATCCAGTACATCTAAACTGTTTGCTATTTGTCTAATGTTTTACATATTGCCAGGGCAGTTCCAAGCTAAGAACTATTTCAGGGGGCGGAAGCAGTAAGGGTTAGATGATTAATCGACATGTGACACGTGTCAATGACATGTCAATGGCATGTCAATGACATGTCACTGCATGTCAATGGCATGTCACTGCATGTCACTGGCATTAATCGACATGTGACACTCGTGAGTGACATACTGGTGTCAGTGCCAGTGTCACTGGCCGAAGTGGCATGTCAAACGCTCAGTGGCATGTCATGCGGAAGTGGCATGTCATTCTGTTTCACCATAAGCTACATTCTTTGCGTCAAATTGAACATTATTCATAGCTTTTGCCGTATCATAATTTCTGTCATGGCATTGCATTGTTATATGATTCGAATCGCATTTGTAGCGGGGTGTTTTTTCTCTCTCCGTGTGACGTTTCATTCCAAGTTGGTTACGACCGGTACACCGGCTCAATTGAAGGGGCAGAATCAGCGGTTCTTCCGAACTCCATGCACTCATAACAAGGTCGCACTCGTCCAGCGACTCTGCAAGTATAGAATGATTTGACTGGCCCTACCAAAGTTGCAGTGGCAGTATGAGCCATAACTGTACTGTAGGCCTACTGTACTTTTGTAGGTGGCTTACGCCACTCATCAATTGTCTTGTGCCACATGTATATTGTCCCATGCAGTCTTTAGTCTTACTCTCCCATGATGATCACCCATTGCATCATGTGATGGGCTGTGACAGTACCATACTGCTGCTGCCAGGATGCTGGTGCCTCTCACTCACGCAGTCACATGCCCCTGTCCTACTCTCTCACCCACTGTCCCGCACCCCTGGCCTACTGTCTCATGCACCTTCCTGTCTTGTGGCACTCATTTACTACTGAATTATGAGTTAAGTTTACAGATAAGTTTGTAATGACAAGTGGCACAGGACTGTCCTGAAAACCATAGATGAGTGGCTCGGAACAGTGTACAGGAAAGTGCATAGACCAGTGGACCACCAGCAAGTGGTTTTACCTTCTACAGACACAATTTATGGATATGCATTTAGATTTTACATTGTAACAATGGCTTTCAACAGAACTGGTAGTGCATAGAGGTTTGTAGTGGATAATAATAAAGACAAACAAGTTGTGTGTAGTCAATAAATCTTTATAAACAAGCAATGCTATAAACACGTATGCAGGCATGCAAACTGGTCAGGGGTGAAAAAGGTGACAAGGGTACACGGACGTGCGCGCGCGCGGAAAAGTGAATTTCGTAGTTTGTGTAAGCGCAACCAGAGGCATTTTGAATTATATTATATGGGCGATATGGCTGAAATCTCTATCACGATATAGGCTCAGTACATTGGTCGATATCGATAATTATTGAATTTTTTTAATGACGTATTTAAATGGGCCCAGGTGCGCAAAACACCTTAAATTGTTTTTTTTTTTTTTTTAAGGTTTATTTATTTTTAATATAGAGTTATTACATTAAATGGCAGCACTGTCATGCATAAATGTATGGTAAAACACAGTGTTTACAATGTTGTTTCAGGGTTGAATTCTGCTTTAAAGTAGCCTATTATTTTAGGGTTCTTTTAAACTCCTGTAGTAGGCCATTCTCTCCCTTAAATAAAACTAGTAGTCAAAAAATAACAATTTAAGAGAAGTCTAATGTCTCCCCACACTAAAATATAAGCTGAATAAATAGGCCTACCAATAAAATATGTTATGTTATTCTTCTATTAAATAGGCCAATCAGAGAGGGGCTTTGTATGGTTTACATATGTGGCTATTAGTGATGCGCGGGTCAGGGGTTTTTTGCACCCGCCCCAACCCGACCCATTAGGAAATCCGAACCGCCCCGCCCGACCCGCGAAAATATGCTGTGAAAATGACCCATTATCCGACCCGATCCGCGGAAAAATTAAGTGAGCCTATTGCCACTGAATCTAAATGGAAACTAAAGAGAACTCGTTTAATACACTATAACACATAGGCCAGATGACCAGATTTTGCGCTATATTCACAGGAAAGATTGTGATACATTTTTATGAGAGATTAATTAGGCCTATCAAACAACATATTTTTAAATGTCGTTCTTTATTGGAGGATTGTGCAAAATTGCACGGAAGACACCTCTTTTGCGTACAGACACAAACAAGCGCTTATGCAGAAACACACTGGTTTTGTAAACGTGTAACATCAGATCTAACAAATGTAACGAACTTAACATCAGATCTTTGAGAGCTCCATCAAATTTAAATGAACTTCTATCAACTTCGTTTATTGTCTCTTTAACTGCCTGCTGAGCAGAGCATTGTATGGAATTCCAGCAAGTTTATAACACCAGATAAAGATATTTCCCGTTAACAAAATGGGGTCGATTTTACACTGAAATTGAACCCCTTTATTCTCAAGCAAGTACATTACAAGTGGGACCAATGCATGCCTCTGGTTAACTACTTTAATTTGATACCAAATACCTCCATTATAGGCGCAGATATACCCATACTAAAGCCTCCGAAAGACAATAGCCCTTTTCCCATTGCAACGCGGTATAACGGCGGGTCGTAATACCGTGTCCAACCCCGCGTCAAGCAATGGGAACGCAATTCACCTTTGGCTAAGCCCCGCCCCCATTGTTGACATTCCAGACTCCGACATCGCTTACTAAAGTTGCATAGGAATATAATGGGAAACAGTACGTCTGTCTGTAAAAATGAACAACTCGTGACTTTTGTGCAGACCTAACAATATGATTACAATATGCCTGTATAGGCGAAAGCCAGTATGACATCGAGGGATATGTTGCAAAATTAAAATCTGGCTTCGTTGAATGCCAGGAGATGGATATTCACTGATGGCTAATGTTAGATTTAATAGCTAATTTTTACAGTCAATGTTTAATAGCAATGCTTCGTTTCATTTGGATCAGGATGAAGGATACTATCAGAGAGGATTCAAGCGGAGCGAGAAGGTGTCAACGCTTGTTCAGTTCCTGGTTCTATTTTTGCAAGGGGAAGGGGGAAAAATCCCCCTTTATGCAGACTTAAAGAATCTTTTCTTATTGTGATGTAATGATTTATGCAGACTTAAAGAATCTTTCTTATTGTGATGTAATGCATTTATGCAGACAGGAAGTATTCCAGTTTGCTCCCATTGAAATGTATTATGATGCCTTATCTTGCTCACTATTCCATGATCTTTGATACTATCTTGTAACAAACAGGTGACAAATAAATGATTGAACAGTTAAGTACATCGTAACATTAGTGTCTCTATATTTTAGTCAATGTATAGTAAATAAATGATTTCCCTAACTGTTAAGGGAGAGCATGCTGCTGCTGTTAACCCACGTTAGCCCATTTTAACTTAGGCTACAGTGCTACATGAAGTTCATGAACAACTCCGTTTGCTCTGTTGATCCTTGATCGCTCACACCTCCACTTTCACATGGAAAGCACAAGCCCAAGTCCCTTTTAACTGTTTCTACAACCACCAACACGTTTCTACCGAAGATCATTCATATTTGTCCAGACGAATCTCCCTCTCTCAACACTAAAAGTTAAAGGTGATTAGCAAACTATGCTAACGATATAAGAGTGACGGCTGTGTTTGTTTTCTTTAAGTGACACGAATATTATCTACAACATTGACGTGTATTAAGCCCAATAAGTAGCCGTAATTGTTTATTTCACATTGAATGGACTGTGTGACTTAATCCACAGGCATGTTAGTTCGTCTTGTTATGGTTTAGTTGGAGCCGTCTTCTAGGGAAAGCCAAAAGGTGAGAGCCTGGATGAATTAATTTAATTAAACTTAACGTAATTTACAAAGATCTGAACGAAAATGACATGGCATTCCTCACATCAGTGTTAAAGCAATACAGTCCATATAATGTGGCCACTGATCTATATTTACATCTCTATAAATCTGAAAAATACGGAGAAAATTCAAGGCTCCTAATGCAACTCTATGGGGCTTACGCCAGCGAATGTCGGACCCCTGTCGGACAATGAATCATTTTGAACTCCAATTGGTTTATCTGCGTTCGATGGGCGGGGCTTAGCCAAAGGTGAATTCTAACCCCTGCCCAAAGCCGTGTCGCTGGACTGTTCTGGGGGTTTGACCTAGAGGCACAAAGCGTAATACGTAACACGCAAAGTCGGGCGGGTTTAATGACGTAACCTATGCGCTGCTCTTTTTTCATCTGAACCACGTGAACTTGAGAATGTAAACAATCCATACGGAGATCTAACTAGCAATTAAAGGGGGTTCAGAATTTTCGATGTTAAACCTCATTTCCAAGTAAGCCTGAGTGATATCTGTCATTGGAGACCGTTTTCAACTCATTGATGTAAACAATCCATACGGAGATCTAACTAGCAATTAAGCTAGGTTACAGGCAGCAATAGGCAGCTAACTGGTAACTCAAGGCATAGCAAAAACAGTCATACAAACAGAAAGCAAACCCATGGAGAATAAACAACACTTGGCTTGATCAACCATAAATCACATTATGACCGTCCCTAAGCCTATGCGCTGCTCTTTTTTCATCTGAACCACGGAAACTTGAGAATGTAAACAACAAATCCATACGGTGGTCTAACTAGCAATTAAGCTACAGGCAGCAACAGGCAGCTAACCAGTCACGAAAAGCATAGCAAAACCGGTCATACAATCAGAAAGCAAACCCATGGAGAATGAACAACACTTGGCTTGATCAAATCACATTATGAAGCAGCTACTTTGACAACTACTGTCACCGCAAGCTCACAATCTCGCACCACCACCAGCCTACTGTCATGACATGACCATCTCACAAACAAGCTCACAATCTAGTCAAAACCCACCAATTTAGCTTTAAAAATCCTCAATGGTAGCAGCATTTATAGAAGTAGAAATCCACAAACCTACCTGTCCTTGTAAACTGCTCAAAAGGACCATGCTTTTTAATCCACAGAACCTGCTTGGATAACGTAGCCAGTCTTGCAGTTACCTGTCTGAAACGGTAGCCTAGCAATTTTCTTTTTTTTTTATTAGCCCAAGTGTTTAAATGTCAATGCCTGAACTCTAATGCTGCTGTTGCTCTGTTGCTGTCAGTCACGACCACTTCAGACGCGGGTCGTTGTCCGTTCCCATTGAACTCGCTTCGGCAAAAAGACTACCCCCCGAGGTGGGTCGAAAAGCCGAGCCGAGTTGATGCGGCAATACGGCTCCTCAATGGGAACGGAACAGCGGGAGCGCGCTTGAGGCGTGTTTAACCCGCTATATTCCTCAATGGGAAAGGGGCTAATGAAGCAAATCTGTGTCACCCGCGATTTTTGTTTTTCGGCGCTCGCGTCCGTAATAAATAGCCTAATAATAACCAAAAAAACTTCGGAGTGCCCATGATGGGATCCATCATCTCCTATGTGCCGTCCATGCCAGAGACCTGCTGAACTGAACGCGCATTCGCTTGATGTGCTGGTTGCAGGAATGCATTGCACTGCTCTTGCCAGCATTGCAAGGACAGGGAAATCGTGATGATGATGGACACCTTTGTAAAAATACATGTTATAATTTAAAACTCCCTTTAGATATAGGATAATAGTGAGTAAAATGTGAGCTGGACTCTTAGGTTAGGTTTTAATATTTCTGAAAATATTTTATAATTATATGCTCAGCTAATGCTGAATGGAAGCTGTGCGCAATGAGTGATCCCTGCATTTGAAATGGCAGTCACGTCAACAGCCTTGTATGTTACATTTGATTTACATTTACAGATTTACAGATTCCACTATGCAAAATGTCATAGATTAGCCTACTTTATCAAAATCTACTCAATACATATGAAAGTTGGTAAGTGCGTTTTCACATTTAGACCCGACCCACCCGCACCCGCAATACTTTTAAAAAGTTCTACCCAAATCCGCCCGACTCGCGGGTTTATCCGCGGTTATCCGCGGGTCACGGGCTGACCCGCGCATCACTAGTGGCTACTGTTCTGAAGCAGACTCGTTAGCATAATGTGACTTCAAAACGAAGTTTGTTTTGGTACACTGGTATGCCTTTCACTTCACACAAGGCTACTTGATAACATGGATTACTTCAGTGATTTTGATTAAGGTAAGATTGCAAAATCATTCAGCTTTAATGTGTTCAGTAGGTTGCTGACCATACTAGCAATATGGGGATAGGGCAGGGGTCGGCAACCCAAAATGTTCAAAGAGCCATATTGGCCCAAAAAACAAAAACCATACCTGTCTGGAGCCGCAAAAATCTAAAAGCCTTATATAAGGCAATATAGACCGTCAATACATAAGCTTTATGTCTACTATTAAAATGACTAAGTAGACTACAAATAGGCCTACAAAATGAACATTCATGATTAAATGTTTATTTTCCCTGCAGCGCGTCCTTGAGAGAATTACGCATCACGTGACTACTGATGTAGGCTACGATAGGCGTATTGCTGCTTCAAGTTTAGCCTAACTCCCAATACAATATTATAGTGTTTTGGTTTTTGTTGCACTGGTTTTAGCTCTCAAGAACAAAAAAGTGCATAGCCTCATGCTATTTTCAGCCCGTGTGGAAATTAAATGTTCTCTTCAACGTCAATAACAATAGAACTTAATGTTCAATAACAATTATAGCAATTATAAAAATAAAACGTCTGCCTTTAGAAAAGGTGAGTCAAATGCCAAGTTAAGTAGCCTAAGTAGCCGAAGTAGCCTAAGTAGCCGAAAAATAAATAAAACAATCTTTTAATTCTCTCCCTTACTCAGCGTCAGAGATTAAATAAATTACAATCCCAAAGGAGTAACGCAGTTTGCGATTAAAAAGCAGCTGGCTAAATTCATCAGTCAGTCGAAAATAAGACAGATAAACTTCGATTTCTGTGCATTATCCTCGTCTCATAAGTTCGCAAATGCCACGAAGTCTGTGCAACTGTCAAACGCAGCAGCATCCTTCTCTTCCCCCCTCAGCTACAGACACTAGGCTACATCATCGGACCTTGCACCTTGCAAATAATCACTGTTGAGTGTGTGATCGTGATGGGCGTCTTTGAACTCTCTCAGGGATGAGAAGTGGGAGAGCGTGCCTCGATCTATCCCTGACTGTCAGCTTGCACTCGAATGATAAAAACGGCTTCCAGCATTTGAAGCGCAAATTTCTTAAATATCATATAAAATGAAATATAATTACAACTACACACATTTTTACAACATAAGAATGTTTACCCCCTAAGAGGTTTCTTAGGGGGTAAACATTCTTATGTTGTAAAATAATGATGTAGTTGTAATTATATTTCATTTTATATGATATTTAAGAAATTTAGCTTCAAATGCTGGAACCGTTTTATCATTCGGTATATTTCAGTATATTCGAGTATATATATATATATATATATATATATATATGGGCAATTCCACGAAAAAGTAAACCTCACCTTAAAACTTTAAGTCTCACCTACATGGACATACAAATTCTTTCAGAAAACTTCCAATACAAAAAAGTATTGTCTCGATGTAAATATTCAACTGAGCAAGTTTCGAAAGGATATCTGTTTGTTAAAATTTTTACCCTATTCAGCTATAATGTAAGTCTATGGAGGGGCTTATAATGGGCATAAGTGGGTGATAACACACACAAAGCTGCAATACTATCAGTTATTTTTCATTGTTATATTACTATTTATCTTGTTAAAGGTTAAAATCCACCGTTCACAATTGTTTTGTATCGTTTTGGAGGGTTTTCCAGACGTCACGTCCATAACGTCACATCCATAACGCCATTTCTCCCAATGAAAACCAACTTTTTTACATTTACATTTGAAATTAAGTCTTTCTCTGTCTTTACTGAGGTGTCCTGTTTGGTATGAATGTAGTAATATTTACATTTCTCAAGAAATTTCACACACTTCACAGCAAAAACTACGCTCTCTCAAAAGTTTGTCCGTTTTTCGTCACGTCCATAACGCAAATTGAAAGGCTCATATTCTTACGATGCAAATCATGATATTATTTTTTTCTGTTTGCCTGTATTCAGCCATGGAGTTTGCAGAAGAATATGAAAAAACTGCTAGGTTTGCAGAGGTTATCTGGCCTTTTGTTCATCAATAATGCACGAAAATGTCACGTCCATAACGCTGGAATTGCCCATATATATATATATATATATATATATATTTTTTTTTTTTTTTTTTTTAAGTTATTTTTCCATTTTCACACATTTTTGCAAAACCTCAATTGAGCCATTAGGGGGTGCTAAAGAGCCGCGTGCGGCTCAAGAGCCGCGGGTTGCCGACCCCTGGGATAGGGGATGCGTAGCACTACTCTCAAATACGACCAGTGGCATAGCTCTCCGAATTCAATTGACTAACTCACGACGAATGGACAACCTCAACTATTGGACAAAAAAAATCCGTTTCCGTGATTACCGCAGGATATTATAAAGCCAAGTCCGGCGACAATGTCTCCATGAACGTTTGCAAAAAATAACGTTAGCAAAGCCCTGAACTTGTGTGGAAGGCGCTAGTTAGCCACTCTAGTTACCTCCAGCTCGTAGCACAAACGGCGTTCTGTGAGACGGCGAAATATCACGTTTGATATGAAGACATTTAGAAGATGACAGTGGTGTTAAAGGCACTATTCCAAGCACATGAATTGATCTAACGACACAGCTGAGTTAATTATGACGACTATTTCAGGCCATCAGTCAAATTTTAGCATTTTAGCTTCAGAAGAAACTGTTGATATTAATTCTTACCATGCCGCAATTTCCACTGAGTGGGAGACGGGGGGAGGGAGAGAGGGAGAGAAGGGTTCGCCCCCCTCACTTCTGATTGGTGATGGGGCTTCTCTCACACGGCACTCTTGTCAGTCATTTGTTGTCACGAGAAGAGAGTGGCGCAGTTATACATCTGTGGTCCTAGGTCTTGTGTTGTTTTGAGGTTCAGTCCCACTCGCTAGTTGACATGCTCGGCTCGACCCGAGACCCCCCCCCCCCCCCCAAATATTTTCTCCTCGAATCTACGCGATTCAGAAGAATGACCCATTTCGAGTTCAAAACGGCGAATTTCGCCGAAAGGCGGCGAGTTTGCATGCCTACGTATGCCTTATACATAGAACATAGAACATAAATAGAAAAGATGGAGGTTGGTATGACAGGTTAGTGTCAGGGGCTGGAATCAGGGGCTGGTGGAGGGCTGGAGACGAGGGCTGGTGTGGAGGGTTGGAGACGAGGGCTGGTGTGGAGGGCTGGAGACGAGGGCTGGTGTGGAGGGCTGGAGACGAGGGCTGGTGTGGAGGGCTGGAGACGAGGGCTGGTGTGGAGGGCTGGAGACGAGGGCTGGTGTGGAGGGTTGGAGACAAGGGCTGGTGTGGAGGGCTGGAGACGAGGGCTGGTGTGGAGGGCTGGAGACGAGGGCTGGTGTGGAGGGCTGGAGTGCACACCCAAAGGGGGGGGGGGGGGTTGATGATGATGCATCTGTGATTGTCGGCCTCTCCAGAAACTTTGTAGCTTGAGCAAATTTGTATGGAATGACAAAATTGTCTATAAAGTATTCAAAGTCCTCCTTTAATTCAAATGTAAAGAGGCGGCAGTCCTGATCATCAGCGATGGTGCCTGTGAAGACGTGCTCCAATGCCTCTTCCAGCTGATCTTTGTCCATGCTCACGAGGGGAGGGAAACTCACATGACCACGGAAAGCCGCCATACTGTCTTGCACCCAAGTTGCAGCAACGGCAACACTTCTTAGGGTCTGATTGGTCTGGGACAGACAGAAGTAATTTGGTCAATAGGTTACTAAAATACAATAAACACTTTACATCCTAATAATGTACTGTCCATCTTTATGAAATCATGAAGATGTCTGTAGTCCACTGTGCAGGAATACACAGGTACAGTACATTTGCATATTGAATCAGCAAATTCACCCATCCCCTCCCTGCACGCGCGCACACACACACACACATGCACACCTTACTCTCTCTCTCAACAAGTGGAGGGCACCAGAATTTAATTCATGACGGTTATAACAGTGTGCGAATACTGTGAATATTTAATGAATGAATTTATTTATTTTATTTTTTTATCAATATGCAGGGAAAAAGTCTACATTTCCAGACTTTGTTTCTCATTATGGGGTTTTTATTGTAGAACGAGGAGAAAAACAAATCAACATAAATTATTTTAAGGGATGGCTACAATGTAATAAAGACTGAAACATTGAAACACAGGCACTGCACCTTACCTCAACACGTGGTCTTTTGTTGGGGAAGGGATCCCTTGTTCTCTCCTCTTCCCTTACCCAGGGATCTCTCCTGAACAAACAGGATATTAGAAATAAATTGTTTTACTATAATGAAACAATATTGACATGTAAATAACAGCAAGACAGAGCACCACAATACACCACATTATATTACTGCAGAGAATGTCACTTTTGCAGAACTTGCAGTTCTCGTTACCCTCCCTCATTAATAAGTTCCTCCTGGAAAATTCAAATGTGATCACTGCACACAAAATTGTTAAACATGACTTTCACTGGCATACGATGCATACGATTACATACAATTGTAACTGTATAATTGTTAATACTTTACCAGACATGCTTGCCCTCGACACAAAACGATGTCAACACACTGAGAGGGAAAAATAACCCACATTCATGTTAACTGCTATGCTAACATTAACGTTACACTCCAGTCTATTCGGTCGCATCAACGAACATTAAGAAATCCCCTAGGCCTACTTAACTAACCACTGGAAGTTATCTAATGCCCATCATTGAAAGCAGAGCAAAAACATAATAACAAAGCTAATAATGTGACGAAGACAACATCCAATGGATAGTAAAAAAAAAAAAAAAAGCTAAATCCTCAAATCCTCATTAGCCTGTCTGGACTGCAAGTTATGTTAGCTAACATAACTAAAGCCTAAAACGTCACCTGCAGGAATTTTCACTCGACGGTTTTTACATACATCTAGTATGTTACATCTGCATTGCATTTATCTTACCTTCTTGTTTTGAACATGAGCGATGTGGGCTATCTTGGCATATAGCAAATTTCGTGAAAACCGCGAAACTCATAGATGCCTCTTCCTGTGACATGCCGAGTGATGCCTATGGGTGTGATGCCAGTGAGCAGTCATGTTAGTCATTGACACGTCTCACATGTCGATTACTCGTCATTGACACGTGTCACATGTCGATTAATCATCTAAGCCCCTCTCGGCGGTAGGAACAGATAAAAATTGAAACTAAACAGTAGGTCCTAGAAAATACAATTTTGTGTTTAAAAACTTAGTAAGTTGGTAATGGAATTGTTGTATAAAAGCAATATCACACTCGTGGTCCTGATGTTATTGGAAGAATATCATCACTGTGTGGTTGCCTACTGCACTCAGCCTGCGGCTTCGTGCATGGACGCCATCTTGAAAATGACACCTTTCTAGTGGTCAAACTTTGGTAAACTTTTAGTATGTTATTAAGGACATCTAATACTATAAAAAACAACTGAGAAACCTTTTGTTAGAATTTTTTTGGGGTAAAGTCATATTTGCACCTGACTACAGGTACATTTTATTTTTTCAAAAATATGATGATGCTCATCTGACCGAAACGTTATTATGATTAAAATTTCATTCAGATTAGAATTTCTATTTTGATCAGGGTGTTTAATGACAGGATGTGACGGGAAATCACACACACACACACACACACACACACACACACACACACACACACACATACACAAACACAAACCTACCCCAATGTCAGCATATATTTGAAACTCAATTTTCTTCTTTTCCACAATCTCAGCATCCAAGTCCATCTCAAACTCTGCTTGGCATCGATTAAGTAGAAGTTTCCTGAAGTTCACTGTCTGGCCAGGTTCATGTTCCAGCTGGGGGACATAAAGACATAGAAATTAATGAAATAAACACTAAGCTTTGGAATGTAATTAATGCTTTCCTGAATGTTTGCTCACGATAAAAAACAAACAACAGACAGACAGACAAACAACCACTGCCAGTAATTGTTAGTTTAAAAAAACATATTTTACCTCAAGTCCCTCCTACAAACCTGTTGCGCGTTACGGCTGTTGACAGACACTCACTAAAGGCGGAGTCAGGCAGGCGCACTCATTCACACGTCTCCTCAGTGATGGCGTAGAAGTACAGTAGGAACCTGTATTGAGGGCTTCGAGCCAAAATGATCATTTAGATTTTGATGGAAAGAAAGGATATTGTGCTTAAAAGAGCTACTTGAGAAAATGATCTGTAGCTGGGTGCCTAACAAGTGGTGGTCTATATGGCCTGCATGTCAGAATTCTGCTCCCTGCCAACTTTTTATGATGTTGCAATATACTTTGGGTCCTTATTACACCAAACTTCTCCTTTAGGCTTGAAATGCCTTTATATTCATTCTGTGTATTTATTGTATGTGCTTTGCCTGTATTTGCTTGTGTGTCTTGGGTCAAAGTAAAATGATTAATTTAGAAAGAAACATTTAGAAAAAAACATTTTTACAGTAAGTCAAAACCTAGTGATCAACAATGAAGATGGTTTCTGAAGTACTGTAAACAAATGTAAAACTGCTGTCACTGCAGTTACAACTGGTCACACACACAGACTTCACAGAACTGGACTTCTCTCTTAGAGAAGTTGATAACTGTTTTTCGCTGCAGAGGGCTTTTGTCTGACCCAATATATTGTAAGTCAAACTGAAAATAACTGGGGGAATAACATTTTCTGCACATGGTTTAGCACACAGCATATCCTAACAAAAGGGAGATCACCCCCTAGGGTTAGGGTATATATTCACCTTTAGTTTCAGGATAAATCTCTCCTGACTTGTATTGTATATATTTGTCATTGCTTCTTTTTTAATGTTCTTGTGCATTACCCTGCCACTGAAGAGGAAACAACTTCTAGAATACAACCGTGGTGGTTTCATTTATGTCATGGAACTAATCCAACTCTCTGTTCCCTCTTTTTTTTCTGAACCTCCTGAAAGAAGTGACAAGAAACAATAACACAACAACAACTAGGCTACAAAAACAGTTCCCCAGTTACAGAGTGCCTTACTGTGTAAAATTTAAAGTATCATTGCATGTCGGTTATCAACAGGCCTAGTTGTGTAGACATTGAGTCTATTGTTTTCTATCGATCCACTTATCTTTGTTGCTTTGTTTGTAAGCCTGCCGTATAGCTTATAGAAACACTTATAGAAAAAATAAAAGAAAGACATATGAGAGACCTGGGCAGAAGGAAAAGTGGATGATCATAAAACAAAACAGCAACATCCAAGCCATCTGAATCAAAAGTCCTCAATGTGAATTTTGCAGTTGTAAATTGCAATGTAAACAACCTGTAATTACTTGCATTCTACAATAAACATTCAGGCTGCTACATGTAGTGTATTATTCTACCACAAGGTGGAGTCCTTAATCACTTTTCCAATAGGTACACCATGCTCAAGACTTGTTACAAAACGAAAATAATCAATTTGGTATAACACCAGACTCTTTGTTATTTTGTTTCATGTCTCTTTGGTATTTTGTGTCATGTCAGATTATGATGAATTGAGGTATGGAGTACTTTTTCGTTCATTCATTATTCTATTTTGGAATGAAAGATGAAATTGAAAAAAGGGTGCAACTTCTTGTCTTGTTTAAAGCCATACACGCAGAAATGGCTGTATTTGGTTTTCTGCATGTGTTGTCTCATACCATAATAGTATTATAAGAAATTGCAACATTTTTGATCGTTTTTCAATGTGTGATAGCCTATTTGTTTATTCATTTATTGAAATTCATTTGACTGACCCTTCCGTTTACCCGGAAGGAAAGTTTGCAGCGTCGCACCAGAAAATGTCTAAGTTAGCTGGCGACCATACGAGGCATACGCAAAGACGCTCCAGACGTAGCCGGGGCCAAAGACATAATAGAAAAATAAAATAGTGTATTCTTTAGCTGGCAAGTTTATTAATGAGCTGAAGCGCGTGCACTTGCTCTTCATACCAGTGTTTTACGCACGTTTACGTACACATTTCACTTTGATATATTTGGGGCATTATCGTTGGGAAGCCATGTGTCCATGTAGACTACACAGGTAAAGGCTGGAGATGAGCTGGGAAGCTGATGGAAGATGCTGATAATCAGAGCTGTCAAAATCCTTTCTCAATCACAGTTGGTCTACCCTTCCCGTCCTCTGTCCTACTCAATATTGTGGTGGCGCTTGCTTGCATGCACTTGCTTGTGGCGCTTGCTTGCTATAGCCTATGCAACCATCTCACGAGGTTGTGAGTAAAGATGGCAAAGCAAGGCTTCATGAGTTAATGAGGCTTTCCAGTGCAAAGGCTCACCAAAAGGCTCATTACCCGAGAGCTCATGAGATCTTTCTCTCTAGTGTCACCTGCTGTCCAAAGGGAAATATAACAGCCTAAATTAGCCTCGTAGATGTAGGCTCTGGTTTGTGTAAATGTGGTCACGCTTCGCTAACCTTTTCTTGTTCAGCACTTTGGCTTGACTGCAGTTGTTGTTAGATGTTCTGTATAAATAAATGCATACTTAAACCAGTTGAAGCCTAAACCAATGAATGATTATAAAAGTGTGAGAGTGTGTGCATGTGTGTATCTGGAAATAATATTATTTTAATGCTTATCAATCCAATTAAATGAACGCAAGACCTCTTATGAAACTAGTGTAAGTGCATGGAACAAACTGCAACAGACCAGTATACTAATATAATTTGCACTACTACTAGGCTACTACAATAATAATAATAATAATAATAATAATAATAATAATAATAATAATAATGATATATAATATCAGGGTAATTGATCAGAGAGCGTGTAGTCCTACATTTGTGTATGTGTGTGGATACATGTTGTTTTCTGTAAATAATAAATAACGAATGTTTAATACCGTGTTGTGAAATAATCTGTTCATAATAAACACTGTAAACCTATAAATCAATCAAATAGATACATCTGTATGTACATAATTAGTAAAAAACTTAGCCTACTTGCACATACAGCATTAACAATAGTGATAAATTGCTGTTCAACGCAAATAACACTGAGAACCTTCTGTAATGCTCTGCTATTGAGACTAATGTAAAAAAAAAAAAAAAAAAAAAAAAAAACAACACTGCTGTTACACAGCTTGGCCACAGGAGGGTGGTCTAAGACCACAAATGGGAATACTAAATAAACTCGGACGCCTACAGAAACCGATGCCGCGAACAGCACGGTAAATTGCAGTTCAGAGTGCTCAATAGAAGCTCGATTACGAGCACAAGATTTGGATAGAACCCCTCCGGCAAAAAAATAAATTTTACTTTCCCTTTTCAACATATTTATTTTGTGTATACCATGTTTAATTAATTAAATAATGGGCTGAAAATACTGATAACACCATCTCTAGAAATATTTTGATTGAATTCTCAGCTCTGCCGTTTATGTCTCAAACATTCTATTCAGAGATTCCCGTAGGCTTTAGTTGTCATAAATACGGTCCACCAATCAATCTGACATTACATACAAAATGTGCAATCATTAGTAATGAAATGTTGTGTAAGTATCTCTCATTTATTTGCTACGTTTGCAACATTTGCTGTAACAACCAGCATCACAAGCCAACGCACGCACAACCTGCCTCTCACAAACACCAAATGTCAACTCAATACGCAGGCGAGGATCTGACGCCTTTTCAGCGGGAGCAACACTCGAAATGAGCCACTGACGTGTACACAGAATGTGAGGTCTCACATTTGGTTGGTCACGTGCTTTTTAAGGAAAGGAGACAGACCTCGAACGAGGTTCCATGAGGAACGCCCCCTTTTTGCTCGGAATCTCGTTCGTAGCCTCGCTTCAAAGGCCACATCATTAGTTGTGAGCATCACAAAATTTTATTCGCACATTCATCACAGATAAACCACATATTTTGAAGTGTAGCAACGTTCCGGAATAGTGTTGCAACAATGCTTGCAAAGTCTGTATTTGCCTCCAAATAAACCAAAAAACTTAACCACCTACTTCCAGAATTACTTCCAAGTCATTCGAATTCTGGGTGCTTAACAAACCAAAGACGCAATTCAGATGTATGTTTTTCCTTTATTGCCCTTCTCTTTTTTCTAGGATTCAGCGTTTCATTTTCAGTTCCTAAAATATATCAAAACATGGCGCTTGTTTCCATTTCATAAGTGATATTCAACACCATACACGAGTCCTTATTCATTTCTCGTTCGACTTCCAAAATAGAATAATGAATGAACGAAAAAGTACACGGACCCTGCAAGTCAAACAAATCTTTTGATTGAGTGATGCTTTATTATTGTCATTAGTAATAAGAAGGCCTACAGAATAGAACAAACAAAATTATGCATCAACCTGAAAAAAAAATAATAAAGTAAAACAAAACTAAAATCTTCTTATAATTATCAATATAACTTTGTTACATCAGTAAAGTTCATGATCTAAGCCCTCATCAGTGAACAATTGTCATTGGTAGACAATGTTACAGACCTTACATAAGAAATACAGGTAAAAAAAAAAAAAAAAAAAAACAGAACAAAACATATGACCTATGGCTCATCCCTAGACATACTCAAATTCAATTTGCTACTGCTATAGTGCGTATAGAGTTCTAGGATAGGGCCAGTGGAGGAAAATCAGGGAAAAGTCTATTGTGGCAGTAGATGGAAGGTTTGAAAATCAAACAGTATTTTACACAGATACAGATACAGACAACATACTGTACAGACAAATCTTACTTCTAATAGCAATTTCTTGCTATTCTTGCTGTGCTTTTACCAGGCTTTCTTTCCAAATTGTAATGTTTGATACACTCCTGTTTTATCTGAAATCTTGCTTAAATTGGTGACTTTGGACCTGCATTGAACCTCAACCAAATTTATTGATCTGCATATTTGACAATTCTTTAGAACAGGTTCCTGTTTTTGCCTTAGACTTTTATCCTGTCCAATCTTCAATCCTATTGTTCCACCAACTATTGCTCCAAGTACAGGCGATAACACACTACCGAATGGCATGAACCAGCCCACGCATGCCCCGGCTCCTAGACCTGTCAGAGTATAGCCACCGCCCCGTACAATTTCTTTAATTTCCAATCTTATTTGAGCCTCCTCAAATACTTCAGAGGTATAGTACTTTCCTCCATTTGCAATAACAAGCTGTTCAATCTTTTTCAACAGCTCTGTAACCTCACCCTTGTTATTGCTTATGTTGTTGAACACATGGTATCTGTTATTACATTTTTTAATGAGCTCACCGAATTTACTCCTTGAACTGATATATTCATCTGCTGATTGTTTGCCCAGCTGATCTGCATGTGTGAATAAAACAATTGTATACTGTAGAGCCTTATCTCCAAAGTTCTCTTTTATCCAGTTAACTGCTTCCTCATCCTCAGGTGTGAATCTGCAATCAAGTCTGATCAACAGCAGGAAGGCATGGGGTCCAGGTGTAGACAACTGAATACTCCGCTTCAGCTCCTTCCTCAGATCAAACTCCTGAAGTTCTGTGTCAAAGGCACCCGGTGTGTCAATGACGGTAACATGTACACCTTCAACTAAAGCTGATGATCTCTGACATTTTCTTGTTGTAGATTCAGGAACACATTTTGATGTGAAGTCATCTTTTCCAAGAATCCTGTTCCCACTTGCACTCTTTCCTGACCCAGTTTTCCCCACAAGTACAATCCGAAAATCGCCCACTATAAATCAGATAAAATATTTTTTGAATAAGAAATTCCTTTTCCTTAAGCCTCTACCTCAAAAACAGAAATCATAGAGAAACTATAAAGATATATGGATTGAAAAAAAATACTCACAATGGGTTTCCATAATGACATCCAATCCTAAATCAGAACAGTGAAATTATTGTTGGCTGGTATGTGGTGAAGTGTGTTCCTCTCTTCCTGCTGTTCTTCCTTTAATTGCATCAAAGGCCAACTCCTACAATACCAAACAGCCAATGACAAGTCTCAGAGACATACATGTGTTCTATCCTTTGACTGGATAATATAGGGATACAACATGCTCATTGATCAAATCACGCAAGTCAATTTTGCCTCTAAGTTTAAGAAGATATTCGTTTGACTTACAGAGCATGACAGTTTAAACCGACCAAAATCATGTCCGTATGTAAGTAACTCTGTTTCATATTTCTTACCATTTCTTTACCACTTTTACTTGGGTTTGCTTTTACGGTAATGCATAATTAAAAATATGAAATGCATAGTAAAATCAAATTATTAATGTCAAAATACACAGAAACAATTATTTTATGGCAAAGCCTTACATTTTGTTTATCACTTTTTTGGGTGTAAATAACTATTTCTAATCTGTTTGAAATTGCAGGCGCTGATATACCAAATCTGTCTGATCTGACAATTGTACTGTTGGGCATGACTGGATCAGGAAAAAGTACAGCAGGAAATGCCATCCTGGGAGAAGACGTGTTCCCTGCAACAGAAGACGACTGTCCTCTGACGTT
Organism: Sardinella longiceps; assembly: GCA_027497455.2. Lineage (NCBI taxonomy): Eukaryota > Metazoa > Chordata > Actinopteri > Clupeiformes > Clupeidae > Sardinella > Sardinella longiceps. Next base: position 11,903 of record JAODXP020008303.1, on the reverse strand, counting down.
AAGGTGTGCTAGACAAAAAAGATTTGTACGTGGAAGGTATATCACAGTGATCGATACTCAGGGATTGTCGTGTGGTTATGATGATAACCTGCGTTATGAAATCAAGGAATATCTGGAAGCTGAACCCGTGCACGTCTTTCTGCTAGTTTACAGGGTCAATGTAAAAGGCACAGGACAAGTGAAGAATGTCAGAACTTGGATCATAGACAATTTTGGAAGAAAAGTTTTCTGCCATATCATTGTACTGTTCACATATGTGGACCAGCTACTTTTATATAGCCTTGAGGATTATTGTGCAAACAGTGATTCCATACGATCTTTGATCAATGAGTGTGGACGGAGATCTCATGGATTCAGAAATGGAGGAGAGAGAGACCAGGTTGACCAGTTGATTAACAGAATTGATGAATTGGTAGAGTGGAACAGAGGTCAGGCCTATATTATTGAGTGGTATGATGAGGCTCAGGAGGAAATGCGAAGAAAGACAATGGGAATCATTAGGAGTAACTTATACAATATAGTTTACACTGTAGCTACTCCATTTCAAAGACTTCGAAGACTACAAAGAATGGAAGGTTGGAGGAAGACAATCAACAGTGTGATAAATATTGTGAAAAATACGATCTGGCGGCAAAATTGAACTGAACATTTGAGTGATGTGAAGGAAAATAACTACCCCAGGTTGATTTTATTCACTAAGTAACTGAAGAAGAAGAGCTGTTGTCCTAAAAGCTAAATAGACGTATCCATTTTTAAAACAATGTATTTTGAAATGTGTGTTGAGTGGTTTTCAGTTAATATCAATAAAAGGCAAAAATGAAAAGTGTTGCAAATACTTCATATTTGCCCTTCACCCTTCCATAGTTAAACAACTAGATGGGATTTATCTGCTCTACTCTTGAGTCTACTTTTATTGCAATGTTGTTCAAATCCTTACAGGCTATCTTTAAACATCTTTCATTTCATACTAAAACTATATTAAATTTGTATGTTCTCAAAAATTCTACCCCAAACTCCTGCATAGAAAGGACTTCTGGCCAATAGACCAAAAGGATTTGCATTGCTTGGGACATCCCTGGCAGTGCAAAAGACGGGAGGAGCATATGGTCTTTTATAGGCCTTAAACTTGATCCGTTGATGATCCAGCGTCATCAAACCTGGTGGTGACATAGCCATCTACCGCTCTGACATTGACAGACAATATGTTTGAATTCATAACATTTTAATGATTCAACACATGAAAAAAAACTGGAACTAGGAGAACAAAAAATAATCCAATAAAGTACAGTACAGATATTACATTTTAGTAATAAGTAAGTAGTTTTACTTTGTTACTACATCTCTGTATTTCTCCTTCAATAGTGTACAGCAGTGTTGGAGTGAAACCCCCCACGCAAGAACTTTCATTGTCTTGATATTATTGGCCCCAGGCTTCTCCTCCTGTAAAATGTCCTCTTGTCTTGCTGAAATCAAAGCATGCATTGAAAAGGGAAGATTAGAAAGGGAAAATGCAAAGCACAGCCTTTTCTGGAGCAACGGCACATGCAATTACAGGCTTTATTCTTTCTTTGTCATTTGTTACCTTTTTATTTTTATCATGTATGTTGTGTTTTTCCACCTGTTTACAAGCAGAAACTGTTGTGTAGGTTAGCATTTTTTTTTTATCCTTACCCTGAAAATCATTTGACATAATTTTATTTTCGTCTTATTTACTTTATTGATTGATTGATTGATTGATTGATTGATTGATTGTGTGTGTGTGTGTGTGTGTGTGTGTGTGTGTGTGTGTGTGTGTGTGTGTGTGTGTGTGTGTGTGTGTTCACATTTCACATTTATTTTTTCCTTAAGCTATTTGCAAAGTGCTCAGTTTTCTGGTTTAATCGTTTATCTTACACATTCATGCTCTTGCAGAAAAGAGCAAATGCCCACTGCACCCATACAGTCTGTTAAACTTCAGTCAATTTCAAAAGAGCTCTATTGCTCAAGCTACTCCTTTCACCCAAGCTAATCCTTTGACCCACTACAATTAAAATTTGTCCATGTAAGATTGATCACCATGCATCATCTTTTTTTAGCCTTTGGATTAGGCCTGCATTGATAAGGATCATTTTCCATTGTGTGTAACCTATGCATGAAAACAGGTTTTTGTTCCTGTCTGCATAGTCTGCAATTGTAAATACATACAAATGAATTTGCAATTGCAGACTATACATCGGGTATAGTTGTGTGTGGACCCTGATATACAAGCACTGTCTAAGGCTAAGTCCAGGCTAAAAGGCAGCTTGGCTAAAAGGCTAAAAGGCAGATTGATGCACCTGTTAGTTTGTGGAGTGTGCCTGTGTGGTAGGCCTAGGCTACTACATTTGGGGATGGGCGTCTGCGAGCAGACTGTCTCGCAGAGAAGGGGTCCTTGGGCTGAAAAAGGTTGAAGACCCCTGGGGGCTCATTTATCAACAGTGCATAGAAAACATTCTAAATTCTATCGTACGAGTGGAATTTAGGATGTGCGTAAGTAAAAAAAAAAAAAAACGGTATTTATCAAACGTGCACAGGCTGATCGTACGCACACCAGCAATGATAAATCCCACACCTTCTAAATCACTGTGCTCGTGCACGCTCAGGTTCATTTACATGCCGACACACCCCAAAATAACCGTATATGGCATGAATAACCTCTCTGACACGGGTACGTTTCAGACAGGTGCACACAATCATGCTGCTCACTGAAATCGCACTCCCTCTACATACAATGCCTTCTAAATATTTGCAATGAGGTATACATTTTCAAATGACTTTCAAAAGTGTGTCAATAAAATGTTTATCACAAGTAATCCACGTGTTTGTCTCGAAGTATACGGATTCGCTTGTTTGGCAATTGTCAATAAACTGAAATACGAGACTTATACAAAACTTTTGTTTACTATTGGCTGAGAGATTTGTGGACGTTTTTACTTGCAGTTTCGCAATTCTACCACTGGGTTTTGTGCTTACGCGTGGTCAGAGATGTGCTTACATTTAAGCACATTTCTAAGATCAAGTACAAGTTCATAAATCCCACACTTTGCGCAGAAATGATCGTACGCACCCTTTACACACAGATCTGTGCTTAAGTACGGTTGATAAATGAGCCCCCAGGTCCCCATTTCTGTCATTTCTAAATTCAGCAAAAACATAACTTCATGCTTTATGGTAAGCCACACATATAACCAGTAACAGCCCCCATCTTTTCACCCTTACATATCCTCATTTCTCCCTTCCCCCACATTCTACACATAGGCCCACCACACTAGGAACACTCAAGCACTCTACATATATATATAGGCACACACCAGTAACTCTCAAGCATTCTACACATAGGCACACACCAGTAACACTCAAGCATTGTACACATAGGCACACACTAGCAACACTCAAGCACTCTACACATACAGTAAGCACACACCAGTAACACTGGCTTTGGCAACAGATTGCACCAGATTTGGCTATAACTTTTACAAAAGTACCCAGGTTAAACATGGCCACAATGATTTTGGTTAAAGTACCTCGTGGATGAAAAAAGTTGAAGGTTGGACTTAGATCATAGACCTGATTTGTCAAATTTGTCGTATTTATAAAATACAAACAGTACTTAACAATTTACCGGCATTGTCTGATTAACTGTCAACATCCGGCCCGTTCTAAAAATTTAAAGGCCAATATGGCCCCTGCATACACCTAGAATTAAAGTTGGCTGCATTGTGTTGCTGCAGAATTCTGCATAAATGTAAATCTGTTGTCACTGTGCTGACATACAGAATAGGGAACAGAACCTCTCTCTGTTCTGTTCAGGGTCTAGTCATATGTTTCCCTGTGTTTTCTTCCTGGATTATCCACTTCCTGATACTGCTTCATGTAAACAGTGTGGGCAACTGAGTGCACTCTGGTGCAAAATGTGGTTTATTTTTCCTCGGAGGCAGTGTACAAAAGCTCTCTGTGGCACTATGCAAATCTCTCTTCTTCTCTTTCCCCCACTTTTACTATCTTTTTATCAGCAAACGAAAACTGAGTCTTTATAATATGCCATATAATATAATGAATTAATAGTGGTAAAATGCCATATAATTAATTAATAGTGATAAAAGCCTACCTGTTCTGTTCTGTTCTCCTGTAGCCTGGCTTTGCCCTCCTACATAGCTCCACTCAATAATGATTTCCCTCCACGACTCCGTCTGGCATTCCGGCCATTGGCATCGTTTGCAGATATCAATTCTAGCTTGTGCTAAAAAAAAACACGCAGGGTCGGGAGTTGTGAGAGATAAAGTCGGATTTCTGTTGTTGTAGCGTTACCGTAGCTTATCTACTTCTCAACCAAGCTGGTGCATAAAGTTAGCGATTGCGTGAAATCAGATTTAATAGTTTTAAACTTCTACTGTTCTCACCTCCAGCTTGCAATAATTTGTCAGTGGTGAAATGCCAGACCCTTGTACGCAGCTAAAGCGTATACCAAGGGGATGGCCAAAGTCAGGCTAGTTCTCCTGTGAAGTTTGCGTCTTCAATGAATTGGTGAAATGGTCTTCTCCTGTCATTCTCTAATTGTATGTACAGAAAAATGTCAGCCCGAGCCCAGCCCAAGTTCGGCTCGGGCTCGGGCTTGGGCAGAAAATCTAAACTGTAGTCTTCAATGAATTGGTGAAATGGTCATCTCCTGTCATTCACTACTTGTATGTAGAGAACAAACAGAGTAAAGCTTACTGTAGGGAAATATTAGGGGCTAAAACCTTATTCCCTTTAAGACGTGTTCTGAACAGAGGCATGGTAAATATTGTGAGAAACTACAATTTATCTGACTCCATAAAATTAACAGGTTGACCTCGAATATAACCAAGTAATTTACCAACTAGACAAGCAAGGATGACATGGTACATTAGAGAAAGGTGTGCAGAAAACTGGTGGCAAACTGAATGGTTTATTTAGCAATAACCCATAACCTTAAATATATCAGTAGCATTTACACTGAAGTTACAATCAAATAGAAAAATAAACGAGACATAACCAGACAACCCAAAATAAGAATAACCAAATTCAAACGGAGAGAGAGAGAGAGAGAGAGAGAGAGAGAGAGAGAGAGAGAGAGAGAGAGAGAGAGCAGGAGCAGGCCAGTGAGAGTGACCTCCTGCAGTCAGAGTGGCTAGAAGTTGATTCAGTGTTAAGTGCCTGTTCGCTTCTGCGTTCGTGTTCGGTCTGTGCTGTACCAAATTATTTTGTTCCACTCGCTTCAGAAAGTGACTTCAGACTTCAGAAAGGGAAAATGCAAAGCACAGCCTTTTCTGGAACAACGGCACATACAATTACAGGCTTTATTCTTTCTTTGTCATTTGTTACCTTTTTATTTTTTATCATGTATGTTGTGTTTTTCCACCTGTTTACAAACAGAAACTGTTGTGCAGGTTAGCATTTTTTTTATCCTTACCCTGAAAATCATTTGACATAATTTTATTTTCATCTTATTTACTTTATTGATTGATTGATTGATTGTGTGTGTGTGTGTGTGTGTGTGTGTGTGTGTGTGTGTGTGTGTGTGTGTGTGTGTGTGTGTGTGTGTGTGTGTGTGTGTGTGTGTTCACATTTCACATTTATTTTTTTTCTTTAAGCTATTTGCAAAGTGCTCATAGTTTTCTGGTTTAATCGTTTATCTTACACATTCATGCTCTTGCAGAAAAGAGCAAATGCCCACTGCACCCATACAGTCTGTTAAACTTCAGTCAATTTCAAAAAGAGCTCTATTGCTCAAGCTACTCCTTTCACCCAAGCTAATCCTTTGACCCACTACAATTAAAATTTGTCCATGTAAGATTGATCACCATGCATCATCTTTTTTTAGCCTTTGGATTAGGCCTGCATTGATAAGGATCATTTTCCATTGTGTGTAACCTATGCATGAAAACAGGTTTTTGTTCCTGTCTGCATAGTATGCAATTGTAAATACATACAAATGAATTTGCAATTGCAGACTATACATCGGGTATAGTTGTGTGTGGACCCTGATACACAAGCACTGTCTAAGGCTAAGTCCAGGCTAAAAGGCAGCTTGGCTAAAAGGCTAAAAGGCAGCTTGATACATCTGTTAGTATGTGGGGTGTGCCTGTGTGGTAGGCCTAGGCTACTCCATTTGGGGATGGGCGTCTGCGAGCAGACTGTCTCGCAGAAAAGGGGTCCTTGGGCTGAAAAAGGTTGAATTCCCCTGGGGGCTCATTTATCAACAGTGCGTAGAAAACATTCTAAATTCTATCGTACGAGTGGAATTTAGGATGTGTGTAAGTAAAAAAAAAAAAAACGGTATTTATCAAACGTGCACAGGCTGGTCGTACACACACCAGCCATGATAAATCCCACACCTTCTAAATCATTGTGCTTGTGCACGCTCAGGTTCATTTACATGCCGACACACCCCAAAATAACCATATATGGCATGAATAACCTCTCTGACACGGGTACATTTCAGACAGGTGCACACAATCATGCTGCTCACTGAAATCGCGCTCCCTCTACATACAATGCCTTCTAAACATTTGCAATGAGGTATACCTTTTCAAATGACTTTCAAAAGTGTGTCAATAAAATGTTTATCACGAGTAATCCACGTGTTTGTCTCGAAGTATACAGATTCGTTTGTTTGGCAATTGTCAATAAACTGAAATACGAGACTTATACAAAACTTTTGTTTACTATTGGCTGAGAGATTTGCGGACGTTTTTACTTGTAGTTTCGCAATTCTACTGCTGGGTTTCGTGCTTACATGTGGTCAGAGTTGTGCGTATATTTAACACACATTTCTAACATCAAGTACAAGTTCATAAATCACACACTTTGCGCAGAAATGATCGTACGCACCCTTTACACACAGATCTGTGCTTAAGTACGGTTGATAAATGAGCCCCCAGGTCCCCATTTCTGTCATTTCTAAATTCAGCAAAAACATAACTTCATGCTTTATGGTAAGCCACACATATAACCAGTAACAGCCCCCATCTTTTCACCCTTACATATCCTCATTTCTCCCTTCCCCCACATTCTACACATAGGCCCACCACACTAGGAACACTCAAGCACTCTACATATATATATAGGCACACACCAGTAACTCTCAAGCATTCTACACATAGGCACACACCAGTAACACTCAAGCATTGTACACATAGGCACACACTAGCAACACTCAAGCACTCTACACATACAGTAAGCACACACCAGTAACACTGGCTTTGGCAGCAGAGTGCACCAGATTTGGCTATAACTTTTACAAAAGTACCCAGGTTAAACATGGCCACAATGATTTTGGTTAAAGTACCTCGTGGATGAAAAAAAAGTTGAAGGTTGGACTTAGATCATATTTGTCAAATTTGTCGTATTTATAAAATACAAACAGTACTTAACAATTTACCGGCATTGTCTGATTAACTGTCAACATCCGGCCCGTTCTAAAAATTTAAAGGCCAATATGGCCCTTGCATACACCTAGAATTAAAGTTGGCTGCATTGTGTTGCTGCAGAATTCTGCATAATACAAATGAAGAGTTCAGATGCAAAACCCCCTAAACACCATTTTTGTGAAAACTGAGTTAATGATATTGTGTGAATCCTGTATAAATCTAGAATATGTAAATGAAATGTTTTTGTGAAAAAATAAAATAAAACCTGCTCCCCGCCGTGTCTAAAATATCTGTTTACAATCAAAACACTGTAAACGCTTGATAAAAAATGGCCTTTTTCTCAAAAAGTGGTCAAGTGAGGTTCCGGTTCCGGCCGCGCATGGAGTAGACGCAAATACCGAGTGATCCCACTACATTGATTATAAAACTACATTTAGAATACCCTTTTCTTGGTTTAAAAGCAACAGAGTGCGTTGATTTTATATTTGGATACGGAACACAGCCACCCGTCACATCATATGGCTACTAAACCGGCAAAACAAGGCAAAAAGATGGTCAAGGACACAACATCAGCGACCTCCAGCGATCTCAATATGTCCTCCCTGGTAAATCTACTTGACCAGCATCGAGCTGCCCTTTCAGCTGAATTCAAAGCCGCCATCTCAACACTGGAGGTAAAGTTAGATTCTGTACAGGCAAAGGTATCTGACCATGATCAGAGACTAACGAGCATTGACACTGCTATGAACGACTTTGATGAGCGCATACAAAAGCTGGAGTCAACCTGTGCTACACTAGCGGCCAGCAATGCAAAGCTGCAGGCTAAAACCACTGACCTTGAGTCACGTAGCCGTCGGAACAATATTAGAATAGTGGGCCTACCTGAACTGATTGAAGGTGCCTATCCAACTACGTTTTTCTCCGAGTTCCTGCATAACATCCTGGGCAAAGAGGTCCTGCCATCACCACCTGAGCTGGATAGGGCACACAGGTCTCTTGCTCCAAAGCCAAAAGCAGGGGAGAAACCTAGGGCTGTTATCATCCGGTTCCACAATTACAAGGTGAAGGAGAGGGTGATTTTGGAGGCACGAAAGCGGAGGGGGGAGCTGCGATACAACGGGAAGCCAGTGACGATTTATGAGGATTACAGCCCTGAAGTCATGGAGCAGCGCAGTCTCTACAGGGGGGTTATGGCTCAACTCTACAAGGAGGGTTTCAAGCCTAGTCTTCTATACCCAGCCAGGCTCAGGATCACGGCAAAGGATGGGAAAAAGGTTTTCCTGGAGTCGGTGGAGAGGGCCGAGGCGCACCTTGCTGCTCACCAGAGAAGCTCCTCCTCTCCTGACCTTGAGTAGCTAGCGAGCTAGCCATAGCTGCTAGTGGAGACGCTAGCTCTAGCTTCCTGAGCTAACCAGCAGGCAGTATTTTTGGTTTTTGTTTTTCGTTTCTTTTTACTTTGAGTGCTTGCTTACATTCCAGAAATGTTGAACTGACGTTGTTTGTTTTGTTTTGTTTCCTTTACATTTGGTGTGTTCTGTTGTTTTGATCCACTTTTCTTTATTAATCCACAAGCGTGTTCACAGTAACTGTTCGTGAGGCTAATTTTGCTTAGCCGCTTAGCTTTTCTCATTGCCTTCTACACCCGTCTCCGCCATTCACACACTGACGTTCCCTATCGCGGGCATCACTATTTATAGCATTTCGTCGGGGATTCGACGCGATACGTCCTACACTGCTGCAATGCTTAGAGACATGCCCCTGGTGGATGGGAAGAGAATAGACGATAGAGAATTTTGTAGTATGGACAATGAACATGATTGTTGTTGCTGCCTAATTTTTCTTGATAATGGATTGGTTATGGATTTGTTCTGATCAATTTGTTCTGATTAGCCTACATGATTGCACTAGAATGTATTTCATTTTGGGTTTTATTTCACAAGGGATTTGGATGGATTATTCCAATGAGCTGTGAAATTCGGAAGGCGAAATATCTGGAGAGATATGAACGGTTTAATTTCTATGTGTGTGTGTGTGTATGTGTGTGAAAGTGTGTTTGGGGTGGGGGGTTGGGGTTTTTGGTTATCTACCTCTTTTTCTCTATCTTTTCTCTGTCTTTTCCACCTTTTCTTCTCTTTTCCCTTTTTTATTTATTCTCAATTTCACTCTGCTCAGGTTCTCCAACAAAATGCTTGGTAGACCCACAACACAGTCAGGCTTGATAATAGAGCACCAGGACTATGACATCTAACCTTAGGAATCTGCGACTGGTTTCCTGGAATGTCAAGGGAGTAAATAACACTGCCAAGGCTCATAAGGTATTATCACACCTGCAACATCTTAAAGGAGATATCATATTTTTACAGGAAACACATCTTAGAACATCTGACATCTCTCGTATAAAAAGAGCATGGATGGGTCATCTGTTTCATTCAAGGTATTCTGAGAAGGCTAGAGGGGCTGCTATAATTATTAATAAAAATGTTCTTTTTGAGCCAACTAACATACTTTCAGATCCTAATGGCCGGTATGTAATTGTCTCGGGCAAACTACATCATATTCCTGTGGTTCTGGCCTGTGTTTATGCACCAACATGGGATGACGATAAATTCATATCTACTCTTTTCTCTACACTCCCTAATGTTGATAGCCACCATCTTGTCATTGGAGGAGATTTTAATCTGGTCCTGAATACAGATCTGGACAGATCATCCACTAGGCCTCTGTCACTGTCCAACTCAGCTAAAGTCTTAAAATTCCAGGCAAATCAGCTAGGCTTGTCAGACCCTTGGCGAGTTAGATTCCCTGAGAAGAAAGCCTTCTCCTTTTTTTCCCATGTACACCACACCTACTCACGAATAGATTTTTTCTTGCTGGACAATAAATTAATGCACCTAGTTAATTCCACTGAATATCATAGTATAGTTATTTCGGACCATGCCCCCACTTCAGTAGACTTTTCACTTCCTCAAGGTAAACCACCATCCAAAAAGTGGCAACTTAATTCTTACTTACTGTCAGATAATGCATTTAAGGACTTCTTAGCAACTGAAATGAATTTCTACTTCCAACATAATGATACCCCAGATGTTTCTTGTAGTACTCTGTGGGAGGCCTCCAAAGCTTTTCTCCGTGGCCAAATTATATCATTTGTGTCTCAGCTTAGAAAAAGAGAGCGATCTAGAACACTGGATATAGCTAATGAACTTCAGAAGATTGATAATGAATACTCAGTAACCCCCTCCCCTAACCTATACTCAAAACGGTTAAAACTCCAATCAGAACATGACCTGCTTTTAACAGGGCAGACTGAAAAACAACTTCTACTAACAAAACAGCGTTACTTTGAACAGGGAGATAAGGCAGGTAAACTTCTGGCACATCAGGCACGTGTAGCTGTCAACTCTAGACTGATCCCACAAATCAGGTCTTTGTCAGGTGACCTTGTTTCTGATCCTGATGAGATTAATCAAACCTTTTCTAATTTCTACACTAATTTATACTCTTCTGAGACCTCCCAAGACTTGTTTAAAGACACTAACCCTCTTAATAAGTTACCTTTTCCTAAAGTTGGGGAGGATCTAGCTAATGATTTGGGTCAGCCCATCACTATTTTGGAGGTCCAAGAAGCAATTAAGCAGCTTCAGAGTGGTAAATCACCTGGACCAGATGGCTTCACTGTGGAGTATTACAAAATGTTTTCTGGCACCTTGGCTCCGATATTAGTGAGAGTCTTTAATGAGGCTTTTAGTGAAGGTTGCCTTCCTCCATCTATGTGTGATGCTTCAATCTCATTGCTAGCTAAGAAGGGTAAGGACCCACTCCTATGTGGCAGCTACAGGCCTATCTCTCTTTTAAACGTTGACGTCAAAATTTTAGCTAAAGTCTTATCCAGTCGTATTCAGCAGGTAATGCCCTTTTTAATTTCTCCTGACCAAACTGGTTTTATTTTGGGGAGGCAGTCTTTCTATAATACCAGGAGACTGCTTAACATTTTACTCAGCCAAAGCTCTAATCAACCTGAGGTTGTGGTGTCTTTGGATGCAGAGAAAGCATTTGATAGAGTGGAGTGGAATTACTTGTTTTTTGTTCTAGAAAAATTTGGTTTCAGCTCAAAATGTATCTCTTGGATTAAGCTCCTGTACACTTCCCCTAGAGCATCAGTGCGCACCAATGACCAGCAGTCTGCACCCTTCCCTCTCTACAGAGGCACACGCCAGGGCTGTCCACTTTCACCTCTACTATTTGCTCTTGCCATAGAGCCCCTTGCTATTTGGCTTCGCATGGAAGATAAATTTGAAGGCATTACACGTGGGGGCCTCACCCATAAGCTTTCCTTGTATGCCGATGATCTTTTATTGTACATATCTAACCCTACATCCTCCCTGCCTATTATTCTTCACATCTTAGATCAGTTCGGGAGGCTCTCCGGTTATAAGCTTAATCTGACTAAGAGTGAGTTGTTCCCAATTAATGCTGCAGCGAGTAGCTTCCTGC
>JAODXP020008301.1:0-88820 GCA_027497455.2 Sardinella longiceps | reverse complement strand
TAGCTTTGTGTGGAAGATCTGGATTTTCGGATATTGAGAAACTAATGCTTGTTGGAGGTTTTTAATTCAAAACGTGGCACTAATTCTACACTGACCACTGAATGAGAAGTCATAGGTCCTATAGGCATTTTATAATTCAACTTTGCCCATACCGTTTTGGCAAAGGCGTGTTAAAGGTTTCAGTTGTTTCAGGCAGGAATTCCATTAATTCAGTATCGAGTGAATAGGCCTATATGTGAAATCGGAGCACAATGTGCGCTTGAAACTTGTAACGTAAGACAATCAAAACAAACTACCATTATCATTTACCACAAATGTTCCGATCTAAGTCAAATATTATTTCTGATCAACTTCAGAATTGCTTTTTGAAGAAAGAGTGGGTGGCTCTTAAAAGAGCCTTTGTTTTGAATGTGATCCAAATTTTTACTTTGAGCTGGTGTACTTGGTGACGGCTTTGGTTCCCTCAGAAACAGCGTGCTTAGCCAGTTCACCGGGCAGAAGCAGACGCACAGCAGTCTGGATCTCCCTGGAGGAGATGGTGGAACGCTTGTTGTAGTGAGCCAAACGGGAAGCCTCTCCGGCGATGCGCTCAAAAATATCGTTAACAAACGAATTCATGATACCCATGGCCTTTGAGGAGATACCGGTATCAGGGTGGACCTGTTTCAGCACCTTGTAGACGTAGATAGCATAGCTCTCCTTCCTGGTCCTCTTACGTTTCTTTCCTCCTTTTCCAGCAGTCTTGGAGACTGCCTTCTTGGATCCTTTCTTGGGTGCGGGCTTTGCTGGCTCAGGCATTGTAAGATGTGGTGATCTACAGCTCGTTTGTAAACTTTATATAGCCTAGGCTACCTATTCGTATGGAAATGTCCAGGGGGGCCACTCCCACTCCTACTGCAAACCCTTTCCCTCTCAACCAACACCGAAACGGGGTTGGTTGGTTGGAAAGAGTAGGGGTGGACTCCATTTCTCGTCCATCTGCCATCTCAGATCTTTTGTGTTTGGTTCCCGCACTTCTTGTTAATACATTAACGAATTAATTTTGTATTGGCTAATAAACTGCTAAATCAGTCCTATAACTCAATTTTACCCTTTGCTACTTGTGTTTTTGTTTTGTTGTTTCATGTAGCTAACTCATAAAGATATTTAATCTTCCTCTAGAAGAAACATATATATATATATTTTTTTAATGTCAGAAGTCTACAAAACTATATGCACTTAGGTGTCGAGTTGCTATGAATCACTTGGCACGTATGAAATTTCCGAAATAAATGTTTCTTGGAAATGTTTGAAACACCTCAAATTAACAAGTATAAAATTACATAGTAACAAAAGTGTAAATTTGATACTTAAAACTGCTTGATTGAATGAAGTTTGGTGACGTATTATGTCTACAAATTTGCGCAGTTGCCATTGAGAAAAGGAGGGAGGAAGAAAGGGGAGTGTTTGATAGTCCTCGTCAACGTCCTCTTCAATTGTATAAACACAGGCACCAGCCTAACTGGAAGTCATTACTTGTACAACTCACACAACACTCACTCGAAGATGTCTGGAAGAGGCAAAGGAGGAAAGGGACTTGGAAAGGGAGGCGCTAAGCGTCATCGTAAAGTTCTCCGTGATAACATCCAGGGAATCACCAAGCCCGCTATCCGCCGCCTGGCTCGCCGAGGTGGAGTGAAGCGTATCTCTGGTCTGATCTACGAGGAGACTCGCGGTGTCCTAAAGGTCTTTCTTGAGAACGTGATCCGTGATGCCGTCACCTACACCGAGCACGCTAAGAGAAAGACCGTGACCGCCATGGACGTCGTGTATGCTCTGAAACGCCAGGGTCGTACTCTGTATGGCTTCGGCGGTTAAGTTCAGAATCTATTTTGAACCTAAACTCAACGGCCCTTTTAAGGGCCACCCATATTTTCAAGTTCTAAGCATTTTTTTCATGATGTCTGAAAATCTGTGTCTAGACTTTTTATTATTAATAGTAGTAATCTTAAATTGTTAAGGCATTACCACAACTACACAGAAATATTGATAATTGTACTTAACTCTACAGTACGCCTGAGTTTAAAGGCTCTGTAGTTGGATAAACATTAATAACTGGACATGTAAACTTTCTGAAAGGCTTGGTCCTTCTGTTTGTTACAGAGTACTGTTCTCATGTTCTGAAACAGTGTGCACACACACACAATGAATTTATCCAAGTATTTGTTCTCAAATGGGTCTGCAGTATATTGCAAGGGGGTCTGTTTGTTGCATAATATAAACATGTCTTTTGGCGAGAGAAATCCTACCAAAATACTTTCCTAGGATTTATTTGTAAAACAATATGCCAACAGAAAATGTTTGCACTGTCCAGGTTTGCCAAATGCAGTTACATGCCTATTTGAAACTGTTGTGGTCAGGGGTGTAGCACCAAATTCTTGGCCGTGTGCACAGTCTCACAGTCTGGAATACAGTTCCAGACTCTTCAAGGGCCCTTCCCCCTCTTGGGCCCCTGGTAACACTTTCCATAAACCCAGTATTCAGAAAGCATTATAAATGTACTCGTGAATGGGTTATAATGCATTAATAAAGGTTTATAACTACTGACATTAGATTAACAACTGCTTATACTGTATCTTGTCATACCTGTACTCACAGGGCATTAATGTTATTATAAGCCTTTACATCTTAAAGTGTCACAAAGCATTATAAGCCTCTATGGTCTTTTGATAGGAATCATACCACATTACTTTGTGTCTGTTATGGTGCCTTATTAATCTTCATGGGTAATTATGTGTTTCTCTTAACATTGGCTAGAGTATGCACTGAGCACTAGGAACTCATCATTATGTGGCATCAGCAATCGTTTACCTCACTCACGTCAGATGTAGCGCTAAAGAACAACAAACTGAGGCATTAAAATCAATGCTTTTTGACACTTTTGAGACAAGTTTTAAAGGCTTAAAAGTTATCATAATATTGATTTATGAGTGCAGTCTTGAGAGTTTATAAACAGCTATGAACAATAATGTCATTAGTTATAAGACTTCATGAATGTGTTCACAATGGTTTATGGATACAGACTTAAAGTGTAACCAACTTAAACAAAAAAAAAAAAAAAGTTTCCCCAACAGTTGGCTTGCATGTGCGTTACGGAGATATATAATACCAGTGTAGAATCGCTTCGAAATTGCTACCAGTCTTGAGACCTGCATGTATAATGTGTATGTGTAGTAAGTCGACTGTGTTTCATGGTGTCCAAATGGACCTCCATTGTAAAGTGTGAATGCACTTAAAAATAGCTAAAATATAATTTATCAGTTACTGAGTGCCATGCCTTGAAGTGTGACCTGTTATTGTTAATTCATATGACGATTTTACCATCTTTATGAGCATGTATTCTACATAAAACAGAGACCGGTTTCACACTTTTCAACCCGACTTCCAAACTTCTATGCACAATGCAAAATGTATGACGGGTGATCACCAGCCAAGTAATATTTTCTTTAATACGCAGACTGTGCTAAGTACAGCAAATAGACTATTGCTTGTAAATATTATTGTTTTGTTACATATATATCTCATTAACTGCGTGGAGAAAGCACAAGTGATTTCCTTGCCGCAGACAGTCGGAGACAGCTCGCATGAGTTGAGTCGAAATGGTCCTCATGTTGACTTGAAGACCAACCCACCAAATCTGTCATCCTCACTCCACATTGTTAGTACTCTGAGTAGTAACAAATACGACGAAATGGCAGAAGAAGCTCCAGCAACCGCCCCTGCGCCCGCCAAGGCCGCCAAAAAGAAGGCACCAAGGCCCAAGAAAACCGGACCAAGTGTCGGTGAACTTGTTGTTAAAGCGATCTCTGCATCCAAGGAAAAGAAGGGCGTCTCTCTCGCTGCTCTGAAGAAGGCTTTGGCTGCCGGTGGATACGATGTTGAGAAAAATAACGCCCGCGTCAAGCTTGCCATCAAGAGTCTGGTGACAAAGGGAACTCTGGTTCAGACCAAGGGAACCGGTGCGTCTGGATCCTTCAAGCTGAACAAGAAGGCAGCAGAGCCCAAGAAGAAGCCCGCTAAGAAGGCAGCACCCAAAGCTAAAAAGCCAGCAGCAAAGAAACCCGCCGCAGCCAAGAAACCCAAAAAGGCTGCAGCTAAGAAGCCTGCCGCAAAGAAATCTCCCAAGAAAGCAGCCAAGAAGCCCGCTACACCTAAGAAGGCAGCAAAGAGTCCCAAGAAGGCTAAGAAACCTGCAGCACCCAAGAAGGCAGCGAAGAGCCCTAAGAAAGCAAAGGCAGCAAAGCCCAAGGCGGCCAAGCCTAAAGCCGCCAAGCCCAAAAAGGCTGCGCCTAAAAAGAAGTAAATCTTACGCTTTCTTTAATCCACAACAAAGGCTCTTTTAAGAGCCACCCACAAAGTCGACAAATGCTATTATTCCTTTTATGAAACTATCAACCATAACGTTAAAAAAATACAAATTATCAAATTAAAATTGCAGATATATAGATTTGTGAAAAATACAGTTAGATTGGCTTCTCCATTATGAAGTAGGCTTTATGTCCAAAACAAATTCACCGTACGTTTGCACCACTTTGAGATCGCAAAGCATCTGCAACAGATATAGACCATATGATACACTTGGCACTGAAGATCCAACTCAAAATATAGTGTTTTTATTTAACTGGAATAATGCGAATAATAGATATAGTCCGCATCCTTCTAAATTGAACAAACCCCTTGCATTGCCATAATGTAATAAGCACCATCTAAAATATCACAATCACTTCACTTTGATACATTTCATTACTAACGAACACAAAAATACTTACACTAAAACACAAAGCATCTTAACAAATACTCCTATTGTTTCGTGCGTGAACAATTCCAGAGATTGGAAATCAGGCGCCAAAATCGAGAAGGAGGGAGAAAGAAATGACTGGTGCTTCACATTGCGATGTTGGCGTTGATTGGCTCTAAACATTGAAACCTTGACCAATGAGACACTCCGTAACGCCATGCGGCTGTGCTATTAAGCGCTGCTTTCAGAAAATCAATTATCATTTACAGAGACGAAGACACATAGCTGAAAGTAAAAATGAGTGGACGCGGAAAAACCGGTGGTAAGGCGAGAGCCAAGGCCAAGACTCGTTCATCCAGGGCTGGGCTTCAGTTCCCAGTGGGTCGTGTACACAGACTACTGCGCAAAGGCAACTATGCCGAGCGCGTTGGCGCTGGTGCACCGGTCTATTTGGCTGCTGTGCTCGAGTACCTGACTGCTGAGATTCTGGAGTTGGCTGGTAATGCCGCCCGCGATAACAAGAAGACCCGTATCATTCCCCGCCATTTGCAGTTGGCTGTGCGTAACGATGAGGAGTTGAATAAACTGCTCGGTGGAGTGACTATTGCTCAAGGTGGTGTGTTGCCTAATATTCAGGCTGTGCTTCTGCCTAAGAAGACCGAGAAGTCGAAGTAAATAAATCCCCTCTGTTGACAACGGCTCTATTAAGAGCCACCCACATGTTAAAAAAAAAAGAAATATCCATGGTTAACTGTTCATAATTTGTATGCAGACATGGCAAATTGAACACAATTACAATTCCAGGGAAATAGAATGAGAACTATTTGGGATCAATTTTCCTTTTCTTGTGGCAAGCGCTGATAGCCCCATTAATTGTATAGTCCCTAACCCCAATATAAGAAATCTGGGACTAAATTATTTTTAATACGTCTCACAAATGTAGATGTGACAACGAGCACACTTACATGCTGGCACTATTGTGTCTAAAGCTCATTGTTAAAGCGGTATTTTATCTGAAACCAGTCATCGGCTTAGATATAGACACCCATGATTTCTCAAGCATGTAATTTGATCAAATCTGTGTTAGAGAAGATAGAGGTGACGATAAAATAATATTCTGCTCCCATCAGGCGGTCAGTTACAGACAAAATGCATCAGTGGCCTGTAAAAGCATTCTGCTACCAGAATGAAAAGCTTGTTAATATGAGAGATAACACACAAGGAGAGATAACATACTTAATCATGCAAAGAGTGTTGACTCAGTCAGTTACTCCTGCGCTGTTAAAGGACTTGAGGGCCATCCCTCCAACAATGTGACCCTCAGTGTTCAGTTTAAGTGCCAGAGAAACTTTAATGACTCTTAACTCCTAAGATTAATTCACTACTTCTCTATAATATGTTTTGCTTACTGTTTTCCATTTGATGACTGAAACCTTTTATAGAGTTCAATAAGACATTTTACCTTTCACTTTTTATTTTGAAATGTCATAAAATTAAGCGGTTTTCCATTTGATTATAAAATGAAACCTTTTATAGCATGCTACAGGAGTTCAATAAGAAAATTTACCTTTCACTTTTAGTTTTGAAATGTGTTATAAAATTAAGCATTACTCAGCACTGCTCCTTGGTTGTGCAGATGTGCTCTATCAGATGTGATAGCACAGAGAACATGGAAAAATATACACAGTCTTTTCAATATAGGCTATTTGGCAATTTGAAAATATCCTTGAGATAATCTCATAGAATTATATTTTGGTTTAGCCTACAATAAATTAATTCCATTTCCTAGCGTGCTTTGTATATATTTAGCTTTTTTGCGAACTGTATTCAGTGAAATAAGTAGTAACTGTTACAGATTCAATTTGTGTCATGAAATAAATGGGTGCATAAGCAACAAATAGACCTTACTGTACATATTCATGAATTTAGACAGGAAAGGACATTATATTTAGACATATTCATACATTTAGTTTTTGACAACATACAGTAAATATATGCAGAGTGTTTGTGTGTCACTTTCCATGCAGTCCTGGGCTATAGGGTAAAGTCAAATATCAATCGCAGAAACATTTTCGGTTTGCACGAACAGAACTAAGGCAAATTTCTAAAAAAAAAAAAAAAAAGAGTTTTTAAGTGCAAACTTGTGTTTAAAAATTAAGGAATTGTGCACTGTGCACAAAACATACAATTTTATGTGTCATTTAGGGGTGTCTTTTTAGGGCTGTCTGTGTGTTGCTGTCCATGGTCCTGGGAAACCATTGAAAAGGTGTAAAGTTCATACTGTTGGCTCAGGCAGGTCTTTAAATGAAAAAGATAAACTAATTCAAGAGTGTAATGAAGACACATCTTCAGCTCCTCCTCCTCTGGTTTTTACTTGGCCATTCACCATTTGTACAGTTATGATCATTTGAAGCTGCAGACAGTTCTTACAGCACCCACTCAGCCGGTAAGTATAAATATCTATTACAGTAGATACTTTCCCATGGCGTCTGTAATCACACACTTGTTGTTAAAGGAATGTACCAAGCTGTGTGAAGTTGCTAATATACCAGAGTGAATTCAAGCATAACCCTGTTGAAAGACCTTGCTAAATGCTCAAGTTAGCGAGTGGAACAAAATAATTTGGTACAGCATAGACCGAACGCGAACGCAGAAGCGAACAGGCACTGAATCAATGGGACCTGACTATTGGAAACCAAAAGTAAGATCTGAGTGTCTCATTGACTCAATGTAAAGTGTTTCACGTTCGCATTAGGTCTATGCTGTTCGAAATTCTTTCATTTCATGCGAAATATATTGCTGTTGGAAGGCTTGTGCAGAAGGGCTATGCTTGAATTCACTCCGGTGCATTCCTTTAATGGTACAATATCTAAGAAATTGAGTGTATGCTATTTAAACATATTACAGGAGTATTCAACATCACTCACACACACAGGGCACATACTGTACATTTTCACGGCTCAGCTCTTCATCTTCATTAGAATAGCAAATTTTAAAATTTACAGGACAGCAAATTAGCACTGATATTTTCTGGTGGTTGTATTCTTGTGTAGCCTATCCTGTGTTGTATGATGCAATTATTGAGTGATTGACATTTTCCTTTCATCAATCTTCTTTACATGCATTTGGATTCGGCATCCCAACCGGGAAACAGTGCACAATCATTTACTAATGGAATTTATTTGCATTCAAATGAGTTGAGTAGAAACTTGCTGCCTTTTGTCTGTCCACTGTAGTGTAAAATGATTGATTTTTGTTTGTTTTTTTTCAATGTAGGATGATACCGCCAAGCATTTTCAAGCCGGAAACAACATGAGTCTGATCATCTTCCTATTCTTCTGTCCAGGTTTGATACAATTCATAGACCTATTATAAACCCTGCCCTCAACTGAAATGCTCACTCAGTGAGTGGAAACATACCTAGGGTTGTAGTGGCTTTAAACTTCCTCTTGTCCAGTTTAGCTGATTTGTTCTCTGTTTTCCATTCTCACATAATTCTATGTTGAGTAATATTTCATGAGTAAAGATGGGTAATGTAGTGAGATTAACACTGTGTGACTCTGAGTGGAAATGTCTTGTCAGCTTGTTTGTTTAAACTCCATTGTTTAGAGTAGCCCTATCTAATGTTTGGACATGTTTGTGCAACAGTAAGTGTCACCGTGGAACTATTCTATCACTAATGCAATGCAAGTACACGTAAATGAAATAATTTTACTGTAGATCTATTTTTCTGAATTTATACTGATGCGAAACGCAGTGTGTACATACTGTTAAAAATAACACTTACAGTAATTTGACCAAATGGATAGTGGTTAAGCTGAGTGCCACTGAGGTCAGGGCCATTTCAAGGTACTTAGGGGGCCTCAAGCAAACAGGACGTGGACTTACATGAACCACATTGTTATAATTTTCAATCACCATCAATATAATAATTTGTATTGTACAGTTGTCTAACTCCAGTTTTTGTCTAACTCCATTTTTTGTTGAAAACATCACCAACTTAAAGGGCAACTTCAGTCATTTTCAACATGAGCTCTATTGCTCAAGCTACTTGAGATTAGCTAATACTGAAAATGCAAGACATTTTGGTCCAACCATATAGCTTTTCTAGCCTGACACGCCAGACTATATCATAAGAATGTATAGTCTGAAGACCACTGATAGACTGTTCCTCAATGGAGGGGCGGGTGATTGCGTTGTCTTTCAAACTGCCTCTCCACGTAATAGGCTAGCGCTCCGGCCAGTGGTACCAGCTGGTATATCAAACTTTTACCGTAGCCCGTTGGTAACACGGCAAAGACATATTTTTTCAGAACGAAAGACTTCAGTGCACTTTCTTGTTTCACTTTCAAAGAAAATGACAAGTGCAATTCGTCCAAAACTAAAGCCAAAGACGAATCTCTACATACGGCTCTGGTTTGAACAGGACTGTCGTCATCGTACAAAGCCCGCCTTACGATTTCCTGTACACATACCGCGCTGTGATTGGTTATCCGCCGCCAGAGGAAGGATTACAACGGGTTTCTATCAGGGGTCACTAGACGTATCCGCTGTGCAAATTCAAATTTGCTACCGCTAGGTGTACGTCTAGAGTTCTAGGCTATAGCTTTTCTTGAACAGAGAATAATCACTTACAACTGTAGCCCAATGGGGCAGATTTTTAAACTGTGTTTTCAGCATCTAAACATGCTCCAAATATCACCCCAGAAGCTATGTAACATCATAACAACATCATCATCAGGCACATTACAACACACCACTGTGGTGTCTATGACTACAAATGTCTGACAAAGTGGTTAAAATAGTGTTTTTATGCAGTGTTTACAAAATTGTTTTGTAAACAAACAATGTTTGGCTGCTTGCATAAACACACAGTTTTAACACTTCTTCAGCAATTTGCGGTCATACACAATACAGTTCTGCGTTGTAAGGTGTCTGTTGATACTTCATAGTTTTTTTATGGTGACATTTGGAGTATGTTAAGATGCTGAAAACACAGTTTAAAAATCTGCCCCATTGGGCTAGTTGTAAGTGATTCTTCTCTGTTCAAGAAAAGCTATATGGTTGGACCAAAATGTCTTGCTTTTTCAGTATTAGCTAATCAAGTAGCTTGAGCAATAGAGCTCATGTTGAAAATGACTGAAGTTGCCCTTTAACTACTAAAATGATTAAACAGTCAATCTTGGGGGGGGGCCCTTTCAGCTTGGGGCCCCAGGCAATTGCCTGGTTTGCCTGCCTTGTTGCGACGGCCCTGACTGAGGTAGAGGTTATATGTTTTTCAATTCCATAGCACAATATTACTCTCTGAAAATGTTTATCTGAAAGCCAAGAATGCCTTTCCTACAGAATATTGCTTCTCTATAAATGATTATCACAATCCCAATAACTTTTCTGATCCACTTGTAGTCTTCTGTGGTCCTCTGATTAGGCCTCGAACCAAATTAGGACAGATCTTCCATATTGGTGCCTTCTGTGTAACAGCTACCCATCTACATCTGTTATTGCCCCTTTTTGATTGTGAAACACACCTTTTAGCAAGGGCTTTTGTCTATAAAACCCCTCCCTCCAACTCAGTCAAACCATGGCGGTGATATCATGAAAGTCACATTATAAATCCACTTGACAGATGTTACTATATTGTGCATTTTAAGAATTTAAAATAAATCAGATTTTCAGAGATGGAAATTTCATCCCTTAATTA
The DNA here is from genome assembly GCA_027497455.2 of Sardinella longiceps. Lineage (NCBI taxonomy): Eukaryota > Metazoa > Chordata > Actinopteri > Clupeiformes > Clupeidae > Sardinella > Sardinella longiceps. The sequence goes on along the minus strand of JAODXP020008301.1, from coordinate 78,342 downwards.
GGCCTATAGCCTACTCTGACCACACATTTCTTGAACCACAGTATAGAACAGACACAAAAAATAATAATTTTGTAGGCTAATTTGTATTTGGACTATTTCCATTGTTGTAAAGCTAACCGTGAACTTACAATTTTAAAAAAAAATAATTTTGACCTTTGAAAATATTTAGAACTAAACAAGCTTCACCTTTACAGTCATCTTTACCAGAGGTGCCAATGGAGGGCAATGTGTATTGGATTGCTGGAGTGTGACCTACACTTCTCCCAGTATCTGTGCCATGAAGGGATCATCAGTGGAATTTGGATGTTCTTACACTTATCCCAGTGATGTGAAACTGACTCAAGAAAAATTCTGGATTAGACCAAGAATTAATGAAGATATCAGCAAGAACAATACACATAAGGGTCGTGTGACATACACTGGAATCCAAAAGGATGAAAGTGCCATTAAAATAGAAGGTCTGAAAGAGAGTGACTCTGGAGAATATCGGTTCAGGATTAAAACTGAAACCAAAGGATGGTACTCTTATGGTCCAGGTGTTAAGCTTTCAGTGTCAGGTAAGTAGCAGTATAAGTATGGCTTAGAAAAGGTACACTTAGTGTACGAACATTTTGGGAATTACGTCTTAACATTAAGAGGGAGGTTAAGGAATAGGTTAAAAACTTCTTAACGATAAGAATGTTTTGGGGAACTGGGCCCTGCTCTGTTCAGCTCTACAGGTGGTGATAACTCCAGCCTCAGTGACAGAGAGACAGAGTGTGACACTCACCTGCAGATCCACCTGCCATAAGGATACCAACCCCACCTACATCTGGACAACACCTGTCGGAACCAGAGTTGGAAAAACACTGACTCTGCCCTCAGTGAGTGAGGAAGTTAGTGGCAGTTACTCCTGTGCTTTAAAAGGATATGAGGATCATCCATCACCTTCAGTGTGTAAGTGAATTTTGAACGTTTGGTCATTTTAGTTCTGTCTTGGGTTAATACCTTCATTTTTTAACATTCAGAATTGATAGACCTGTTTGTGTATTTATCCTCATAGTTGGAGTAAACAATACTTTTTTTTTTCCATTTTTCACAAAACAGTATGAATGTGGAGTAGAAGTTGTTTCATCTGTGCTTTATACCTTCTTTTCAGGTATTCTCTGTGTGAAATACACTCATAAAAATATTTGTGCACCAAAGGGATCAACAGTAGATATCGGCTGTTCTTACAAATACCCAAATAAAGGAGCAGTGATAGAGGACATTCTGGCATAAACCACAAAAGCTAGAGGAAGATATCCGTAAGATGGAGGAATATAAGGGCCGTGTCACTTATACTGGAGATAAAGGTAGTAACTGTGGAATGAGAATAGAGAATCTTAAAGATTCAGACTCTGGAATATATCTGTTCAGGTTCATAACAAATGATACCGGTGGAAATTACTCTGGACGTCCTGGTGTTTCTCTTTCAATATCAAGTAAGTTAAGCTCTGCTAACTGTAAGACAAATACATAACGTTTGTGATGAGAAATAATGATCTTATCTGCTCTGTCCCCTTTAGCTTTGCAAGTTGTGATGAGTTCTCCTACTGTAAAGGAAAGAGAAAGTGTATCATTGACCTGCAAGTCCACATGTGAAAACAACCCCAACTACAACTGGTTCCATAATGGAAAGCCTCTTTCTGAAATCAGACCCAATGAAAACAAGCTAGGCCTATCTCAAGTCAGGAGTGATGATTCAGGCAATTACTCCTGTGCTTTAAAAGGACATGAGAATCATCCCTCACCTGTAGTGACCCTCAGTGTCCACTGTGAGTATGACAGATGACCCATGAGATCAGTTTTTTTTTCCATTTGATCAGCAAAACCAGTTAGAGGAAAAGTGTTTTTCATTTTGCATTGTCTCAGTAAATAGTAATCAAATAATCAAATCAAATAAAGCATTGCTAGTAGTGAAGTACAGTGACTGTTGTATTGCTTTTGCAGATGCCCCAAGAGATACTTATGCATCATTACATCTTTCTGGTAACATACCAGAGAGCAGTTCAATGACTTTGACGTGCAGCAGTGATGCCAACCCACCTGTGTATAATAGCTACAGCTGGTACAAGAGCAGTGGAAATGAAGTCTCTCTTATAGGCACAGGTGCCATTCTGACCTTCACTATGACCTCTGGTGATGAAGGACTTTACCACTGTGAGGCACACAATGGACTGGGATCACACAACTCTACTAAGATAGAAGTCTTTTCAAAAGGTGTGGTTTATATACAATACAAGCATTCTCTTCTTGCTGAAATAAAGAGGTGTCTTTTTGATCTTTTCAGTTTTCTGTTCTCTTCTCCCCAGGTCCCATGTCAGTGGCCAGACTGGTTTCTTCTCTGCTGCTGATCTTAGAGTATCTGGTGTTGACAGTGATACTGGTGTTCAAATACCGTAAAGCTCAGTGTAAGTAACTTTTTCCTCTCTCACTATCCAACTAATTTAGTTTCATCTCATATGACGTGTCATTTAAAGCACAGAATTGTAAGAGAAAAATAGATATAGCTATTCTTGTCATGTATAAGTCTAAGTTTAAAAAGTTTTATTTCCCTACATATGGCAGGGATTCTGTTCTCTGTTGTATGACAGAGATGAAAAAGAGAATGAATCACATGCAGATATTTGGATGTTTGATGTACTACACTTTCTATTCCTCAGGTCGTCCTGTAGGAGGTGCTGATGAAGATGAGTCAGACTATGCTGTAGTGGAGGGCTGAGTTCCTGGCACTCGACTTCCTCATTCTGTTCATCTGTTAGATTTATAGTGAGATTATAAGTATTTGGATGATAGTGTTTCTATCAATATTGTCAATGTCATGTCAATGTATTACCTATGTCAGTTAATATTTACATTGGTTTAAGTCAATTCAATTTCTCAGTGTGACCAAAATGACCTACTTTTGTTTTCAAATGTAAAAAATAACACTTTGCGGTAAGGGTACATGAATCATCATGAATTCATGCATGATTTCATTCATGATTCATTCGTGATTCATGCATTACTTCATCTCTGAATATCTAATGACTCATCAGGTATTAACATGAATTCATTGTTTATCATTAATGGCCTCCTGCTGAAATAGCAGATGATCTTAAGCATTAATTACTCTGGGTACATCATCATGAGTCATGACTAATTACGCATGATCATGATGTTTTTGTTCAAAAGAATTTGATATAATAAAAGTACTTATTTAGCCTACTTCGGCCTAGTCATACGCCATACGTCAACTAAATTTTACCAATTTAACCATGTCAACACTTTAGTTGAGGGGGCACAAACATGATGAATTCATCATGATCATGCTAATAATCATGACTCATGCTAATTAATCATGACTCATGATGATGTACCCAGAGTAACTAATACTTAAGATCATGTGCTACTTCAGCAGGAGGTCATTAATGACAAACAATGAATTCATGTTAATTCCTGATAACTCATTAGACTTTCAGAGATGAAGTAATGCATGAATCATGAATTTATCATGAATGATTTCATGCATGAATTCATGATAATTCATGTACCCTTACCGCAAAGTGTTACCAAATAATGTAAATCCTGAAATGTTTTACTTTCAGTTTAGTGCATCTGTCATCATGGGTCTTTCATCTGCGCACGGTGGTGGAAATCAACTGAGTACATGTGCGACTGTTAATGATATGCATTATTGGAGGGGACAGTTTGAACTCAACAAAATAAATGACCGGGGTCCAAATTCTATTTTAGATTTTTTTTTTTTTAATGGCAGTAATTGAATTTTATTTTGTACTGTGTTTTGTCTCTCTTTGTTTCATTGTTATGGTTAACATTTCTGCATATTCATGACCTGTTGATTGCCTTGAGTCTTGGTTACATTTGATTAATCTGTGAATGCAAGCAGTGCTTACTACATGTCTTACTGTTACCCTGATTGCTTTCTAACAAACTCCAGCCTTAACAGGCCTATATCTATGAACATCCAAAATGCATGTTAAATTCATTTATTAAAAGTTTTTAAAACCATAACACATAAATAGTGTTGACTGAAATTTCTGGAGGGGTGAAGGGTTGCTTAACTTGACAAGTAATGACTACAGTACATGATACATGATCTGAACTTTACTGTATTATGAATATTCTTATTTCATTTTTTTTCTCTGTAGCACCAATAAATGCTGCCATCTTCCTCTGTGCAGCTGACTGTAAAGCAGAAGATATTGTATAGATTAAGATGAGATATTATCTTAAGACATTATTACACCATGTCATATGCTATAGACCTACTTGGTTCACTTTTAACCTCTCAGCACAAAAGCACATCAACATTTAACTGTTTTGGCCTCTGAGACACAGTGAACCCTGTCTGTCTGTCCTGGTCTAATGGCACTTCTGGAACATTTGATTTTTCATCTCCCTGACCTGTCTGAAGCTGGTGGAAGTGAGTTGAAGTGAAACTGGGATAAAGTATCATCGTGTGTCAGAGATGTCAGGTCATATAGTGTCTTTTAAGTGTCAGCACTCATGTGGTGTTGAGGAGAGTTCCCCCTCTTCTGGGCAAACATAGAAGAATTTAGTGACCCTAATACTGGAGTGTCACATATGGTCTGGGGCCCTGATGGGGCCCTTTGCATCATCCAATGTGGCCCAAATTAAAAAAGGTTGAGAATTATAGTCATGTGGTCTGCTTGAACATAGTTACAGTCATACAAAACAACACAATCCTGGTAACACCTATATGAGGTGCATCATGTAACTGCTTACCAACAGGAAAGGAAAACAAAATTAGGACTGTGTTGGTGATGGTCAGAAACACAAGGAAATGTGCATGTTTTTTTCCACCCATAATTTGTGGTCACACATGCAGAGTTGGCATTGTGGCCATATACTCATGTAGTCTTCAATAAAAATGAACAATAACATTTAAAAGAGTTTGACACTCCTGCCTTAATTTCTTGGTGCCTTGTATGACCAGTATGCTCACAAACAATGGATACAGCAGTCACTTTTTTAGCCTTTTTAACCGCTGGAACCACATTTCCCTGTTTTTGCATGTCAACAAAACTAAAGCAAATGTCTAAAATAGAGGGAGTGTCTCTCTCTACAGTCTAAATGATATATTCTGCACAAAAATACAAAATAATGTCCAGGGTGTTCACCCAATAAACACAAAGACCACAGCTTTTACCTGTGTGTCTGTGAGGATGTTAAAGGTCTAAATTAAGTTCATACTGCTGATTCAGGCAGGCCTACTACAAATGAAAAAGAGAAAGTGATAACAGAAAGCACTGAAGCACATCTTCAGCTCTTCCTCTTCATAGTTTAATGCAAGTACACTTCACATAAATAGATTTATTTTGCTAAGATCATGATATAAAAAGGCCAGTGTGTTTATTTTATCCTTAATAATGTGGATAATGTCAGAAACAACACTTATTTTGACCAAAAAATGAAAACTCATTCATGGGTGATAGGGTCTTTTCTTGTTCATCTGAATTCCAGGTATGTTTCATTGCTACTCGTTGAGTATGACCTACAGTCCTCAGAGTATCTGTGCCATGAAGGGATCATCAGTGGAATTTGGATGTTCTTACACTTATCCCAGTGATTTGAGTGTGACTCATACATTCTGGCATAAACGAGGCATTAATGAAGTAGTGCTGGCAAAATTAACTGATTAATCATGTGATTAATCCAAAAAAATTAACTCTGATTAAAAAAATTAACTCAGATTAATCCTGATGGATATGGTTCCACTTTCATGGCATGTATTATGTTCAATTTCAGATAGAAAATGATTCGGCTATCAAATTAAACTATACAAAGATTATGGCCTAGCTCCTGACTGTCCAACAACATGTTTGGGGAAATCTTGGGGGTATGGGATAGGTGGGAATTGCCCAATTTGAGATGAACAAAGCCTACTATTTAGTATCAGGGCCTTTACAGGGCAAAATAAGGATCCAACATACCCTAGCATCCAAATTCTTACTGGAGGAAATGAGTTGCGATTAAAAGTGATTAATCATGATTAATCATTGCAAAATTTTGTGATTAATCAGATTAATTTTTTTAATCGTTCGACAGCACTATAATGAAGATATCAGCCAGAAAGATACTCATAAGGGTCGTGTGACATATCCTGGAAACCTAAAGGATGAAAGTGTCATTAGAATAGAAGATCTGAAAGAGAGTGACTCTGGAGAATATCAGTTCAGGATTGAAACTAAAACCAAAGGAGGGTACTCTTATGAACCAGGTGTTAAGCTTTCAGTTTCAGGTAAGTAGCAGTTCTGCTCCCTCAAATGTTTGCAAATTCATGATAGAGATGAGAATCCTGTGAGAAGTGTACTGTAGGTCTGTAGCGAAGGGAGAGAACAGTGACCCCTGTCTCGAACCCGGGTCTCCGGGGTGCTAAACATGCAACTTGACCGCAACGCCAAAGAGCCAGGCTCATTGGTATGGCAGTCAGAGCGCATACTCAACCGTAGTGACGGCACTCCGTCACAAGGTCATATTGCAAAATTCATGATACTGGAGATGAGAAATAACACTTTGTTCTGTTCAGTTCTGCAGGTGGTGATGACTCCAGCCTCAGTGACAAAGGGACAGAGTGTCACACTGACCTGCAGATCCACCTGCCCTGAGAATACCAACCCCTCCTACATCTGGTACACACCTGTCACCAGCACACACACAATCAGTGGAGACACACTGACTCTGTCCTCAGTGAGTGAGAGAGATGCAGGCAGTTACTCCTGTGCTTTAAGAGGATATGAAGATCATCCATCACCTTCAGTGTGTAAGTGAATTTCATCAGTGTTCGTTATCACTATTCATGTCATATCTTTCCTTTGAATTTCTTCTTGGGAAAACATTAAAATTAGACACTTTTGCTGACAGAAAATTATGGTTTTCTCTGTTTTACTGCATTTTAATATCTGACAAAATGCTAAAAGATTTTTTATTCATTCATATATTTTTTAAATGGCCGATATGCTTCTTTACCTTCATTGGATTCCAGGTGTGTTGAATTGCTGGAGTGTGATCTACACTACTCAGAGTATTTGTGCTGTGATGGGATCATCAGTGGATATTGGCTGTTCTTACTCATATCCTAATAATGTCATAGTGACTCAAACGTTCTGGCATAAAGCAAACATGAGGGAAGATATCAGCCAGATAGATGAATATAAGGGTCGTGTGAAGTACCTTGGAAACCGAAAGAATGTATCATGTATCATGAGAATAGAGGGTCTGAAAGAGAGTGACATTGGAGAATATCGGTTCAGGATTATATCCAGTGACCTCAACAGAAAGATGTCTGGAGTTCCTGGTGTTTCTATTACTGTTTCATGTAAGTAACAGTTTTCTACCTGAAATCTGAGCACAATCATGATGGTATCAGAGACGATTGATGAAGCTTTGTTCTAAAGTATCTTGATGGTATGTTCACCAATATGACTCTCTACACTTCAGCTCTGCAGATAGTGATCAGTCCAGCTACAGTAAGGGAGGGACAAAGTGTGTCAATGACCTGCAAAACCACCTGTCTTGCAAAGAATCTCACTTATATCTGGTACCAGAACAAAAAGAATGTTGGTGGCCAACACACGACTAAAGACAACAAGCTGATCCTAAATAATGTGAAGAGTGTGGACTCTGGCAGTTACTCCTGTGCTGTAAAAGGACTTGAGGATCAACCTTCACCTGAAGCAACCTTCAGTGTCCTGTGTAAGACTCTAATGTCACAAAAGCGCTTTGTTTAGGGCCATCACTTTCACTTTTCCATTCTGAATTGTGTCAGAAAATGAGTTAATGACAGTAATGTATAGGTTGCATTTCATTGTTTTACACAGATGCCCCTAGAAACACTTCAGCATTTCATAGTCCCTCTGGCACCACACCAGAGGGTAATGAAGTGAATCTGACGTGCAGCAGTGATGCCAATCCACCTGTAGATAACTACTGCTGGTACAAGAGCAGTGGAAATGAAGTCTCTCTTATAGGCACAGGTGCCATTCTGACCTTCACTATGACCTCTGGTGATGAAGGACTTTACCACTGTGAGGCACACAATGGACTGGGATCACACAACTCTACTAAGATAGAAGTCTTTTCAAAAGGTGTGGTTTACATACGATACAAACACTCTTTTCTTGCTGAAATAAAGAGGTGTCTTTTTGATATTTTCAGTTTTCTGTTCTCTTCTCCCCAGGTCCCATGTCAGGATTGATTTCCTCTCTGCTGCTGATCTCAGAGTATCTGGTCTTGACTGTGATACTGGTGGTCAAATACCGTAAAGCTCAGTGTAAGTAACTTTTTTCTCTTTCACTCTCTAACTAATTTAGTTTCAACTGACGTGACATAATTTAAAGTACAGAATTGTAAGAAAAAAGAGGATAAACTTTTTTATTTGCCTACATGTGGAAGTTTTGGGTAGGGTGCACACATCCAAAAAACTTGTTGCAAGTGCCAGACAAAAGTGTCAGAGAGTTGAAGAAGGTAGGTCTGCACACTGCCACTAAGCTCCAAAAAATAAACTTTATTATTTAAAAAGCAACCTTTCGATCACCCTGGATCTTCATCAGGCTATTTGCCTACATGTGCCAGAGAATCTGTTCACAGTTCAGAGATGAAAAAGAGAATGAATCAAATGCAGACATCTGAGTGTTTGATGTACTACACTTTCTATTCCTCAGGTCGTCCTGTAGGAGGCGCTGATGAGGACGAGTCAGCCAATGCTGTAGTGGAGGGCTGAGTTCCTGGCACTCGACTTCCTCACGTTGTTCATCTGATATATTTATAGTGAGATTATAATGATTGAGATGATAGTGTTTCTAATCAATATTGTCAACGTCATGACAATAATATTATAATACTGTATCTATGTCAGTTAATATTTACTGTGTGACTTACAGTACATAACGTGTGTATACAAATGTAAATCCTTGTAAATATGTTTTACTTGCTAACAGGTTCCTTTGAATTTAATGCATTTGTCATAGGTCTTCCATCTGCACACAGTGGTGGAAATTAACTGAGTACATGTGCAAGTTCTGCAGTATTCTAGGGCTCAAACTCACAGCGACATCAGTGCAGCTGAACTTCACAAAATAGCTGGCCTTGTTCTTCTATTTTAGGCTTGAATTTTTTGGTTTACAACTGAATATTATTTCCTAGTGTACCTCTCTCTCTCTCTCTCTCTCTCTCTCTCTCTCTCTCTTTTTTTTTTTTTTTTTTTTTTGTATTTAGTGTGATTGGCGTTTCTGCATATTCATGACCTGTTGATTTTAGGGTTAGAGAGGGTTAGAGTTATTTGATTCAGCTGTGAATACAGTACTTAGTGCATATCTTACTGTTACCCTGATTGCTTTTCAGCATACCCTAGCCTTATTGGCCTAGTCTGAAAATACATACAAGTCATTTATTAAAAGATGATAAAACTTTGGCAAAATTGTGTTGACTGAAATTTCTGGAAGCATTAAGGCTCATTTATTACATGATTCATGATCTGAACTTTACTGTATTATGATATTTTTCAATACATTTCCTCTGTAGTACCAATAATGCTGCATTCTTACTCAGCTGCTGACTATGAAGCAGGATATATTGTATAAAATAAGATATTATTACACCCCATTATATGCTATTTCGCATTGATTCAAGATTAACCTCTCAGCACAAAAGCACATCAACATTTTAACATTTTTGGCCCTTGTTTATCTGTCCGTTATTGTTCAACCCCTGACCTTTCTGGAGTTGGTATGAGTTAAAGTGAAACTGGGGTAAAGTGTCATAGTGTGTCAAGAGATGTCAGGTCAGTATAGAGTGTTTCTCAAAGTCGAGAACTCTTCCTAGGTAGCACACTCGCCTTGGAAGTCGTGCACTTCAAAAACAAGGTTCCATCAATGCATTCTTCAAAAATCTAAGAACAAAGGCCTCTGTCCTCACTAGAATTTAGAAGGATGCTTGACATTGGAACAGTTCTTGATTTGATTGATTGATTGATTGATTGATTGATTTAACTTTATTGATCCCTTGGGATATCTCCTTCAGGGAAATTCAAGAATCCAGTAGCTCAGGACATTCACATACACACACACATACATTAAACACTATAATAAGTGGTAAAGTGCAAGGTTTCAAGTGTAGAATAAGCTAATTGTGTGACATCTTGAGATATTGCACAAGCCCATGATTTTGCATGTGATCCATAATAAATATGTGCATATGTGTTGGATAATAAATAAGAATAAAAAAATTAAAACATATTGCACAGTAAGACATGAAATAGACTACAGTATCACTATAGGAAGAAATTTCAAGTCATTTGGCGGAACGCAGGGTCGTCACAACAAGACAAGCAAACCGGGCAATTGCCTTTGGCCCCAGGCTGAGAGGGGCCCCCAAGAATGACTGCTTAATCATTTTAGTAGTTTATAGTTGTTGGTGTTTTCCATTAAATAACAATGTGATTTATGTAGGTGAAGGGCCCCCATAGCCTGTTTGCTTGGGGCCCCCTAAGTACCTTGAAACAGCTCTGGTGACATGGAATGACGTGGAATACTCGAAAAAGCAGCCTTCCAAGCATGCTTCCTTGACTTTGAGAAACACTCATATAGTGTCTGTTATGTGTCAGCACTTGTGTGGTGTAGAGAACAGCGCCCTCTTCTGGGCAAAATGAGAGACTAATTTAGTGACCCTTATACAGGGGTGTCAAATATACAGCCCAGGGGACAGATGCTGCCGTTTACATCATTCCATGCCTGATTCAAAAAGGTTGAAAAGAATTATAGTTCTAGCGATGCGAAAAATAGATTGTGTCACATTTACGCAACGCAATCCTGGCAACCCCCCATGAGGTGCATCATGTAACTGCTCCAAGATTATGTTAGTGATGGTCAGAAACACAAGGAAATGTGTATGTTTTTTTTTTCTTTTCACCCAGAATTTGTGGTCACACATGCAGACTTGGCATTGCGGCCCTTAAGAGGAAAAATCCCAATACTCATGTAGCCCTCAAAAAAATTAGTTTGACACCCCTGCCCTAAGTTCTCAATGTCCTGACCTGCTTACTCACAAATAATGGGTGCAGCTCGCTAGTTTGCAACTTTTATAGCCTTAAATTCATGTTCATTCAAGTTCAAGTGTTAACCGCTGGAACCACATTTTCCACTGGCGTGTCAACAAAACTAAAGTAAATGTCTAAAATAGAGGAAGTGTCTCTATCTGCAGTGTAAATGCAACATGTTGAAAACGAAAGGAAATTATGCATTCTACACAAAAATACAAAATTTTAGATGTCCTTTTTCTTTTCAGGGTATTCACTCCAATAAAAACAAAACACCACAGTAACTCCCTTTATGTTGCTGTCAGTGGTCCTGAACTAGTTGTAATATCGGTGAGGATAAAAAAAAAGTCTAAATTAAGATCATGCTGCTGGTTCAGTGAAAAAGAGGAACTAATTCAAGAGAGCAATGAAGACACATCTTCAGCGCCTCCTCCTCTCGTTTGACTCGGCCATTCACCATTTGTATGATCATTTGAAGCTGCAGACAGCTTACAGCACCCACTCAGCCGGTAAGTAGAAATATCTATTACAGTAGATACTTTCCCATGGCGTCTGTGATTACACACTGGTAGTTAACAGTACAATATGTAAGAAATTGTGTGTAGGCTATTTACAGTAAAATATTACAGCGGTATTATTACAGTCATAACATCACAATTATAGTTAATGGTACAGGATGCAAGAAATTGTGTGTAGGCTAAATATATTATAGGCCTACATCACACACACTAACACACACACATAAATATATCATATACTGTATACATCACACACACACACACACACACACACACACACACACACACACACACACACACACACACAGGATACATAGATTTTGACAGCTCAGCCCTTCATCTTCATTAGAATAGCAAGGATACAAAATTTAGAGGATTACAGGACTTGCACTGGTATTTGGATTCAGCATTCCAACCCAGAAACAACACATTCATTTTCTAATTTATTTGCAAATGTCAAAGCAGCTGAATAGGGACTGGCTGTCTTTTGTATATTTGTCTGCCCACTATACTGTAGTGTAAAATTATTTATTTTTGTTTGGTTTTTCATTGCAGGATGACACAGTCATGCATTTTCAAGCTGACATGAGTCTGATCATTTTCCTACTCTTCTGTTCAGGTTTGGTATAATTCATAGACCTAATGTAAACCTTGCCATCAACTCAAATGCTCACACAGTGGAAAAATATCTAGGGTTGTAGTGACTTTAAACTTCCTCTTGTCTAGTTTAGCTGACTTCTTCTCTGTTTTCCATTCACACATAATTGTACCTACAGTGACATTTAGTAGAGCAGATTAATGCCATATTTTGGGCGAATCGTTCACTTTGGTATAAAAGCATGAAATTTGGCACAGATACTCTCCAAGGGTCACTTTTTGGAAAAAAAGCGCTGGCCACGCAAAAATTCAATATGGCGGCCATTTTTTCAAGATGGCCGCCACTGCTACTAAATGGTTAGTGTAGAAACCATTTACTTTGGTATAAAACTATGAAATTTGCCTGACATACTGTCAGAGGGCCACTGTTTGGCCCAGGCCACCCATAAATTCAATATGGCGGCCATTTTTCAAGATGGCTGCCATTGTTACTTATGGTTGGAATAAAAACCATTTACTTTGGTATAAGAACATGAAATTTGGCTGAAATGCTGTCTGAGGGCCACTGTTTTGGAAAAAGGCCCTGGCCACACACAAAAATTCAATATAGCAGACATTTTTTCAAGATGGCCACAATTGCTAATGCCGCTTTTAAAGTTGGTACATACTGTATACAATAAATCATGGTCCAGAATCACATATTATCTATTCACATTTGCAACGACAAAGTTCTGTGCATCTGAAAACAACCAGTCAGCAGGACTCTCTGCGTCTGGCTGACACTTGGTTGCTTGACCCCATATACACCATTTCCAGTAGCCTATACAGTACATTGGTATGTCTGTGTTTGCCAAAACCACGAAGAGAAGCCTGGTGAAAATGTTGCATGAACATGTATGAGTATCTCGTATGACAAGGTGCTAGAGATATCGGCTCAACTTGGAGATGCCACAGTACACAAGTGTGTTGAGGAGGGTGTGGTCTGTCCACCAGTGCTACAGAAAGGGCTGTTCACCACTGCTGTCATTGACGACATTGACCACAACCCTTCTGCAACAACTGCTACAACATCATTCCATGGCACCTGTGTGTCTGTGTTTCAGCATCCGACCAAAGAAAACAATGGTGAGAAGCGTTGGCAGCTTAGGTTTGAGGCAGAAAAAGTAAAGTCTGTGACAGAACTTCCAGACTTTTTCACCAACATTTATCCTACTTTCTTCTAGACAAAGAATTCTGATCCACCAAATCCTGTCACCACTGTCTTCAGGCCACAGCTTGAGTACCCTTGAGTATGAGTGGCTTGAGAAAGTAAAAGTTGTGGAAGAAATAGGTGATGCTTACATGGTCAGCCCACCATGCCTCATGCATATGCAAGTGCATATATTGGCTGGTCGGCTGGGTTGATGGGTACTTGACCTGGGCTAAGATATGCCACTATATATTGCACTTTCTCCATCACATGCTTGACGGTAGCAACAGAGTGGGGTTGGTCTCTGAATAGGGGCAAGAGCAATGTGATGCTTATATTAAATTCTGGGCTCCTCTTTAATGAGTCATGGTGGGCTGACCATGTAAGGTTCAGTGCATCACCTACAGTACAGTATGTCTTCCACAACTCTTACTTTCTCAAGCCACTCATACTCAAGGGCAAGCTGTGGCCTGAAGACAGTGGTGACAGGATTTGGTACTGGGCTATTTGGTGGAACCGGATTCTTTGTCTTAAAGAAAGCAGGATGAATGTTGGTGAAAAAGTCTGGAAGTGCTGTCAAAGACTTAACTTTTTCTGGCCCAAACCTAAGCTGCCAACGCTCCTAACCATTATTTTCTTTTGTCGGATGCTGAAACACAGACATACTGGTGCCATGGAATGATGTTGTAGCAGTTGTTGGAGAAGGGTTGTGGTCAATGTTGTCAGTGACAGCAGTGGTGAACAACCCTTTCCGTAGCACTGGTGAACAGACCTCACCCTCCTCAACATACTTGTGTGTACTGTGGCATCTCCAAGTTGAGCTAATATCTCTAGCACCCGGTCATATGAGATGCTCATAGCATGCTCATGCAACATTGCCGAAACCAGAAAAAGTAGCCTGGTGGAAAACACAGGCATTCCAATGTATACTGGAAATTGTGTATATGGGGTCAAGCAACCAGGTGTCAGACAGAAGCAGAGTCTCCTGCTGACTGGGGATGGAAAAAGCTTGGTGAACAATGGGAGGTCTTCTGGACTGCAAATGCACCAATTGTACAAAGTTGTGAACAACTAGCCAAGTGTGGCTACAAAACAGAATGCCAGGATAGATGCACATGTTTTAAATTGGGTTTCAGATGCACGGAACTTTGCAGTTGCAAATGTGAATAGAGAATATATGATTCTGGACCATGATTTATTGTATACAGTATGTACCAACTTTAAAAGTGGCATTAGCAATGGTGGCCATCTTGAAAAATAGCTGCCATATTGAATATTTGTGTGGCCAGGGCCTTTTTCCAAAACAGTGGCCCTCAGACAGTATTTCAGCCAAATTTCATGTTCTTATACCAAAGTAAATGTTTTTTATTCCAACCATTTAGTAGCAATGGTAGCCATCTTGAAAAATGTCTGCCATATTGAATTTTTGGGTGCCCAGGGCCTTTGTCCTAAACAGTGGCCCTCAGACAGTATTTCTGCCAAATTTCATGCTTTTATGCCAAAGTAAACAACTTTTACACTAACCATTTAGTAGCAATGGTGGCCATCTTGAAAAATGGCTGCCATATTGAATTTTTGTGTGGCCAGGGCCTTTTCCCAAATCAGTGGCCCTCAGACAGCATTTCAGCCAAATTTCATGTTCTTATACCAAAGTAAATGGTTTTTATTCCAACCATAAGTAACAATGGCAGCCATCTTGAAAAATGGCCGCCATATTGAATTTATGGGTGGCCTGGGCCAAACAGTGGCCCTCTGACAGTATGTCAGGCAAATTTCATAGTTTTATACCAAAGTAAATGGTTTCCACACTAACCATTTAGTAGCAGTGGCGGCCATCTTGAAAAAATGGCCGCCATATTGAATTTTTGCGTGGCCAAAAAGTGACCCTTGGAGAGTATCTGTGCCAAATTTCATGCTTTTATACCAAAGTGAACGATTAAGTCACCAATCTGCTCTACTAATTTCATAAGCGGAGATGGGTCATCTAGTGAGAGTGAAACCTGTAACTGTGTGTGTGACCCTGATTGGAAAAGTCTTGTCAGCTTGTTTGTTTCAACCCCATTGTTTAAAGTAGCCCTATCTAATCTTTGGACATGTTTGTGCAACAGTATATGCCACATTAAGTGTAACTGAAGTAGTCTATTACTAATGCAATGCAATTACACACACATGAAATAAATTAGATCTATTTTGCTGGATGTATATTGATGCGAAACGCAGTGTGTGTACTGTTGGAAATAACACTTAATTTGACCAAATGGAAAGTGATTGTGCTGAGTGATACTGAGCTAGAGGTTGCATTTTTTTCAATTCCAAAGCACAATATTCTCTGAATACGTGTCTTTGAAAGCCAAGAATGCCTTTCTTACAGAATCTTGCTCCTCTACAAATCATTGACACAATCTCAATAACTTTTCTGATCAATTTTTTAGTCCTCTGCGGTCCTCTGATTAGGCCTCAAACCAAATTAGGACAGAGCTTCCATATTGTTACTATATTGTGCACTTTAAAATAAAGCAGATTTTCAGAGAGATGGAAATTCCATCCCTTTAGTAGGCCTATAGCCTACTATGACCACACATTTCTTGAACCACAGTATAGAACAGACATAAAATAAATAAATAAATGAATAAATTGTTGACTAATTTGTATTTGGACTATTTCCATTATTGTAAAACTAACCGTGAAGTTACCATTTAAAAACTTTAATTTTGACCTTTAAAAATATTAAAAACAAGCTTCACTTTTACAGTCATCTTTACCAGAGGTACCAATGGAGGGAAATGTGTATTGGATTGCTGGAAAGTGACCTACACTTCTCCCAGTATCTGTGCTATGAAGGGATCATCAGTGGAATTTGGATGTTCTTATACTTATCCCAGTGATGTGAAAGTGTCTCCAGAAAAATTCTGGCAAAGACCAGAAATTAATAAAGATATCAGCGAGAACAATACACATAAGGGTCGTGTGACATATCCTGGAAACCAAAATGATGCAAGTGTCATTAGAATAGAAGGGCTGAAAGAGAGTGACTCTGGAGAATATCGGTTCAGGATTAAAACTGAAACCAAAGGATGGTACTCTTATACTCCAGGTTTTAATCTTTCAGTTTCAGGTAAGTAGCAGTATAAGTATGGCTTAGAAAAGGTACACTCAGTGTACAAACATTTCGGGAATCACGTCTTAACATTAAGAGGGAGGTTAAGGAATAGGTTAAGAACTTCTTAGCGATAAAAATGTTTTGGAGAACTGGGCCCTGTTCTGTACAGCTCTGCAGGTGGTGATGACTCCAGCCACAGTGACAGAGGGACAGAGTGTCACACTGACCTGCAATTCCACCTGCCATAAGGATACTAACCCCACCTACATCTGGACAACACCTGTCGGAACCAGAGATGGAAAAACACTGACTCTGGCCTCAGTGAGTGAGGAAGTTAGTGGCAGTTACTACTGTGCTTTAAAAGGACATGAGGATCATCCATCACCTTCAGTGTGTAAGTGAATCTTGAACAATGTTTGGTCATTTTAGTTCTGTCTTATTATTATTATTATTATTATTAGCTTCATTTCTTTAACACCAGAATTTGATAGACCTGTTTGTGTATTTATTCTCATAGTTGGAGTAAACAATACTTTTTTTATTTTTAATTTTTCACAATAAAGAAGCATTATGAATGTGGAGTAAAAGTTGTTTCATCTGTGCCTTATTTACATTCTTTGCAGGTATCCTCTGTGTGAAATACACTCATAAAAATATTTGTGCACCAAAGGGATCAACAGTGGATATCGGCTGCTCTTACAAATACCCAAATAAAGGAGCAGTGATAGAGGCATTCTGGCATAAACCACAAAAGAGAGATGAGGATCTCAGTAAGATGGAGGAATATAAGGGTCGTGCCACTTATACTGGAGATAAAGGTAGTAACTGTGGAATGAGAATAGAGAATCTTAAAGATTCAGACTCTGGAATATATCTGTTCAGGTTCATAACAAATGATGCCAATGGAAAGTACTCTGGACGTCCTGGTGTTTCTCTTTCAATATCAAGTAAGTTAAGCTCTGCTAACTGTAAGACAAATATATAATGTTGGTGATCAGAAATAATGATCTATTATGCTCTATCCCCTGTAGCTTTGCAAGTTGTGATGAGTTCTCCAACTGTAAAGGAAAGAGAAAATGTATCATTGACCTGCCAGTCCACATGTAAAAACAACCCCAACTACACCTGGCTCCGTAATGGAAAGCCTATTTCTGAAAACATACCCAGAGAAAACAAGCTGGACCTATTTCAAGTCACAAGTGATGATTCAGGCAATTATTCATGTGTTTTAGAAGGACATGAGAATCATCCCTCATCTGTAGTGACCCTCAGTGTCCACTGTGAGTACAATGGATGACTCAGTTATCCCCATTTAATCAGCAAAACCAATTGAAAGAAAAGTGTTTTTCATTTTGCAATATTTCAGTAAATAGTAATCAAATAGTACTGATGTGTATTGTGACTGTTTTATTGCTTTTGCAGATATCCCAAGAGATACTTCTGCATCCTTACATCCCCCTGGCAACACAGCAGTGGGCAGTTCAATTACTTTGACGTGCAGCAGTGATGCCAACCCACCTGTGTATGATAACTACAGCTGGTACAAGAGCAGTGGAAATGAAGTCTTTCTTGTAGGCATAGGGGCCATTCTGACCTTCAATATGACCTCTGGTGATGAAGGACTTTACCACTGTGAGGCACACAATGGCCTTGGATCACAGAACTCTACTCAGATAGACATCGGTAATTCTTCTTCTTTTTTTTCCTAAATAGTCATACAGAAATATGTAGCCCACTTTGCAATATGCACAATATAATGTTTGATGTATTGGACCATTTTATATGAATTCTTACAGCATCACCGAAGGATTTTGCTCCAATAGCAGTTGGTGCAGCGCTGGGTATTCTTCTAACAGTCACGGTTGGGATTGGTTGTTTCAGGTACACCTCTCAGTGTTTGAAATCACATTCTCAAGACTTCCATTCCAATGTTGTTATTCATATTTGGTGCATAATGTTGTTCATGACTAATGAATACGGTATCTGTGTCTCTCTGTGTGTGTGAATTTATGAAAGGCTGAAGAAGACATCATCAGAGAGCACCCAAAGGACATCTGCTGACACACAGATGAGAGAAGGAACAAAGGACACAACCATGGAGGTCAGTCACTTTCACACATAAATATTTGGCTCCATGTTTTACTGTAGCAGGCATTGTGACGGAGTACCGTCACTACGGTTGAGTATGCGCTCTGACTGCCATACCAATGAGCCTGGCTCTTTGGTGTTGCGGTCAAGTTGCACGTTTAGCACCCCAGAGACCCGGGTTCGAGACAGGGTGGGGTCATTGTTCTCTCCCTTCGCTACAGGCACAATATGTCATTGTCAATGTAATTTTATCTCTGTGCACTGCTCAATATATACATTTCTCACTGAGCAAAACAATTTGCTACCGCTAGTTTAGACTACATCTACATTTCTAGGCTAGAAGATTGCAATGCTACTGTAGTAGCCACAATATTGGTCATGATTAATCTGGCCTCTGTGACATTTGCACTCAATACATACATTTCTGTTCACCAAGGGTTGAACATCACAGTTCCTTATAGCTGATGGCCAGATGTACTCACTGAGCAAAACAATTTGCTACTGCTCATTTAGACTACATATAGATTTCTAGGCTAGAAGATTCCCACAACATCAGTCATAATCTTGTCTATGTACTGTATCTACACTTCATAGTACACACATTTCTGTCCACCAAGGGTGGTATCCTGGCTGATGGCTAGGATACCACTCACTGAGCAACATAATTTATTACCGCTAGTTTTAGTACCGCTACATCTGCTGTATATTTCCAAGATAGAAGATTCCCACACTATACTGTAGGCTAGTATCCACAACATAAGTCATAATCTTGTCTCTGTGGCATCTGTAATCCATTAGTTTCCTTCATACCCTCAGCAGGGAGACTCCAGTCCTATGTATGAAAGCATCTCTACAGTGCCCAGGGTCTCTGTCCAGGAGCAGGCAATGCCCAGGGTCTCTGTCCAGGAGCAGGCAGTGGCCTCAGGAGGAGGAGGAGGAGGAGATGATGATGAAGTCCAGTATGCTAGTGTCCAGTACAAGGCTAAGAAGAAGGAGCATGTCCAAGACTCTACAGCTGAGGAGAAGACTTATGGGAACCTCCTTAGTCCTCCTGCTGATGTCATCGTGTGAGTAACACTATAGAGTTCCTTTGCTAAGAACACTGGTCTTTGGTCTTTTTTGCCCTCAAATGGTGCCTTCCAGGCAGTACTTCAAGGCACTACCCCCAAAAAATCTAGCATTAGGGCTAAGGTCAGGTAACCTCACTCACGTCAGATGCAGCGCCCCCGGGCGCAGGCATCTAAGATTCCTTTGTAAGAGAGTTGTTTCAGAAGACTGGACTAACTTCAACCAATTACATCGAAACTTACCAGTTGCATCCCGTGAGCTTACGTGGTTTCTTGTTTTTCATCTGTTCCAAACAAACATAAGTGCCAGTATCTGTGGCATAATTGCCACAATAATCAATTTAACTTGTGTAATATAGATGCCTCTTTCATAACTGTTAGTAGTGTTTTGTAAGTTTGCTATCAATGAGCTACATCAAAAATCCCACCCAGAAGTTTGTACGGTCTTCTGGTTGGTCTGTCGGTTCCATATCAGTCCTGAAATCCCTTTCAATGGATGCGATATCAGATGCCTGCGCCCGGGGATGCTGCATCTGACTTGAGTAGGTTACCTTTCAGGCAGTGCATTGAGCACTAACGCTGCCACCTGTAAGATGTTTGTAGTAGTATTATTGTAGTATTTTCCTCCTATATTCATGTTCATGCTTTAATGGTCTTGTTAAAATGATGTTCCCTCACAGGGCTGAGGATGATGCAGTGATTTACAGCTCGGTCAGCAAACTCAAACGCTGAAGAAAACAGTGGGCCTTGTCTCAACAGAAGGAACTCAGTGGTGATTTGAAGAAGTAGAGGAATTAAGGAAAGCTGCATCCAAAGAACTGGATGATATATTACATCGTAATTTCATACACAACATACAGCATTATACATTAAATTGAGTTTGGATGTGAAGACTAATCATTTTCTGCTTTTACGATTGTGTGTTTTTGTATTTGTGATGTGTGTGGCTGTATATTTGCTTTGTGATGAAGTTATTTAATATACAGAATTGTACTTTTTTATGGTGCATGAGACTGCAATTTCAATAAACTTCCTTTGCATGAATTGCTTACCTCTTTGCCATTTGCAGACAAACTGCATCCAGAATTTTCCTTGACACCATTAATGCACATCTCAGCCCTTTGGTCTACGGGCCAAAACGACATTGTCTTGAAGCAGGCATGCCTCACCAGTACGTTGAGATGCTTGGGAGCCGTGTCACCATTATCATTGACGGCTTTGAGCTCTTCATTGAAAGGGCACAAAATTGATGTGCAAAAGCACATACTGAAACTATAAAAGCAGATATACAATGAAATATCTCATGGGCAATAACACCACAAGGTAGGGTGAGGGGGACGTGCCAGTGACAAGCAGATCACAGAGAAGTCTGGCTTTCTTCAGAAGCTGTCATCTGGTGACTTTAGTTTTAGCTGACCGTGGATTTGATATTAAAGAAAGTGTTGCCACTACAGTAGGTTGCTACCAGGGGTTAATGTGTGTGTGTGTGTGTGTGGGGGTGTGTGTGTGTGTGTGTGTGTGTGTGTGTGTGTTCTTGCAGGACATGCAAAGGCAATATGCGCGTGTCTGATGTGTTTTTCGAACGAAAGAAAACAATGTAGTCAATAGCGGAAAGATTGCAGAACATTGGCCTCACTGTCATTCCTGCCAACGATAAATCGAGGAGAATCTGTCCCAAGTGTGTTAGCACACTTAGGCGGCTCGAATGGGACCTGCCCATGTATCGTCAATGGGAGAGAGAGTTTGTGGGAGCCATGGGAGCAACCCCCCACTGAGAAAAGGCAAAGAGAACCAACACCTTCTAAAACCCCACATCAAGTACAAGTCCTGGAGGCCTCCTGAGCTCTCGGTAGGGCATCACGACACATAGCCCTGCTGTCTTATACTCTTAAGTGCTACTGAAAGCCACCTCAATGATCGAAATTTATGCATTGTAGACCGAGTTTGCGAAACAGCAGCTAACACTAACTGAATGAGGCATGTCAAAAACGAAACCTAGTTGATTTGCTTTTGTTTTAAAATGCCCCATTCTGTTACCGTTACCTGCCGTTTCACTATCTCAGTCTGCCTTGCATGACATACAGTGATTGAAGTGGCTATCAATAGCGCTTGGCACTATAAAACAGTAGTACTACGTGTTGATTCACGCCGGACTTTTCCTTTAACCGGTGATCTGTGTGTAAAACCACAAAGTAGCCTAGTTTGTTTGTCATGGCACTTTTTTGACATGAATAATGTGTCTGTCGTATGTTATTATACTACCGAAGATGACTTAAGTGTGGCAACTGTAGTAGACCCCGAGGATGTGTCAATCGTTGGGCTCCTCCAGCTGAAGAAATAGAAAACGGCCGCCAAGATATTTTGAAGCATAAGGAACTGTCGGAGGAGGTGAAGAGTGGCATAGTAGGTGTCATCAATGATGAATGTATGACTGTGTGCAGCCCAAAGCAGGACTTCATCCTCTTCAAATCTTCTCCAGATGATTTGCATGCCTTTTCATTTCAGAAGCTGCAGGCTGAACTCAAACGCCTTGCTCCTTTCCTCCTGACAATCCTCAACACCGTTATGAATGGATCACTTCTCAACACTTGTGCAGCAGCTTCCATAGCACTTACGAGGTAGAAAACCCCAACTGTCTGCTTTTGTATATTATATCAACACTGTTACAAATGGATCACTTCTCACCACTTGTGCAGTAGCTTCCATAGCACTTAAGAGGCAGAAAACCCCAACTTTCTGCTTTTGCGCATTATATCAACTGCATTTTACAGTACGGGAGGGCCAAATAATCTGTGTTCAACCGGCTCTCCAAAATGTCACTGTCCACAACGCATCAGAGTGCAATGGTGAAGCAAAAGGAGTTGGCTGCCACATGTAGTACTGGTGTAAGGGACTTGAAACGACTGCAAGAGAGAGCCATGACTGCTGTGGAGGTTGAGGAGGAGCAAGACAAAAATATACTTCTAGAAAGCTCCGCAATGTTTCAAAACATGTGGATGAACCACCAAAAAAGCTACACAATGTTCAACATCAACTACATGAACTTCCAGAAAAGCTAGACAGTAAAACAGTATTTAAATAAAAATGAACAACTAAAACCATTTAAAAGCCCAATTAAAACCAATAACAATTAAAATCACTTCCCCTTGTTCACCGTGCCGTCACGTATGCCTACATCTCCCAGAACTGTGCGGTTCTGGCCCCCGCCTCTGTCTGGTTACCTGTGCAGTGACGCCACAGGGAAGTACTTTTTATGAATGGGCCGACCGCGGTAATGGAGAGAGAGAAGTCCATGGCGGTCGATGTTAGGCGGGAGATGTTTTTGTTTGTTTTAAAGCTTTGGAGTGATTACACGTCTTAAACATAGCCCCGGATTTACCCGGACCACGTTGCATGACACATCTCAAAAGAGGAATCGCTTTAACGGAGTTGTATGGAATCGATCGCTACCAGAGAGGAACAAACAGTGCTGGAACTGTTTTCAAAAAGACTTCCATAAACATCCCTGCTTTAGCAATTAGCAATGGGAAATTGCTTGCAACTAACAATCATACTTTTGGGAAACAGACCTCAAAACTGGTTCATATTTAAGTATCTCATAAGGGCATTATTATCTAACTGACTCCTGACAAACCTATTGATCTTTTCCTCTCTAATTATCAGAATACTGACGTTGAAGAGACCTATAGACTACAAAAGATGTGAAGATCAGCATCTTCTCAGTACTCGAAGATGATGTGGCTGCGAAGAAGTCTATGCCAAATGTTGTCGACAGTCCCATCATCTTGGAACAAAATGTGGTCCTGAAAGACTTGATGCTCAATGCTGTTCATCCAGAACACTTTCTCTTCGGCGTAAGCTTTAAGAATTCTTACAATTCAGGTCTGCATGTCGGCATAACATGTTCTTCCCCTCTGGATAGCAAAGTCTGCATTTACTATGTGGACGTCTTTGAGTGAAGTAGTAGAAAGTGGAAGACAAGTTGTTTAAGAATCCCTAAAATTTATGTTCTTCTGCATACTGGTATACCTGTAGAGATGATACAGTTTATCTTTAACCATTTTTGTTAGAAGTCATGAACAAGGCTCTCAATCTTGAAGGAGGTACAACTGTGATAAGACACACTAACCTCTGAGTGTTATTGCTTTCATTTGTGTATGATCCATTCTTACTCAGGGCTGAATGGAATGGGATCCTATTGTGTTATGGTTCAGAATGCGTCTTTTTATCATATTTTACCAGTTGTATTTTGAGTGGTAAGCACTGTATTCTGAGGATGTAGTTTTCAAAATGAAAATAGAACATGTATATGCCGTATGGTCATGCTGCAATACTCTTGAGTTGTAGGCACCGTACTCTGTGGGGTTCAGATTTCAAAATGAAAAATAGAACATGCTACATGTTCATGCTTATAATACTTTGAGTTGTAGACATTGTATTGTGGGGGTTCAGATTTCAAAATGAAAATGTTGCTTAGTCATGCTGTGACACTTTGATCTGGCTAGTCAAGGTATAAGCCAGAGGTTTAAAGGTCTGACTTAAAGGTCCCATAAAATCACTTTTTATGGCTTTTGCATGTGTTTCTTGGGTTTATACTGCCTCTACACACACTTTAAAGGTCTCATATTACGGAATAAATCACTTTTTATGGCTTTTGAATGTGTTTCTATACTGCCTCTACACACACTTTAAGTTGGATAAAAAGCCTCAATTGTTAAAATGGACAATGTACACTATTAGTAACTGTTCAGCTGCTGTGTGCTTAAACCACCTGCATAGAATTGTCCTAACTACGTATGTCACAGGGTAAGTTGGGTGGGGTCCCACAACATTGGCCGCCACATAAGCAGCTGAGGGCAATGAGAATGGATAATTGCAAAAAACGAGAGAGAGAAGTTGACAGGCACTTTGCAGCTGAGAAATATGAAAATGATCAATTGACTAATTAGGGGTGGTCTGTCATAGGCTACAGGGGAAATACTCAATGTGTTGGCTGCAGGTGTCTAGTTACCTGGTGCACCCCCCATGAGAATCAACCCGTTCTGAACATTAGAGCTTAAAAAATTAGCTTGGAAAAAGCGTAATATGGGACTTTTAACACGTGGAATGCAGATGGACGGAGGTGAGAGATTAATGTCAACTCTCCTTTAAAAAAAACGGTATCGTTTGCTGTAACAACGTGTCAGTGCACGTTATGGATTTGCCGCAAGTTGCATATGATCTGGAATTTACCTCGCATGTGGAAAGTAACATCAGTGAAAGTTTTCAACCACGCACCAGAGAGGCAACTAACAGTTGTGCTGGACTGCATTGAAGATGAGTAACGCTATTCTTCCATCTCTGATATTTCCTTGTTACTTGTAGTTGTGTGCTACGGCCCCACATAAACATCATAGAGAGAAAGAAACAATATTCTACCCTCCGCGGTTTTGTTTATTATTTGTGGGCATGATGCGTTAGGGTACCATAGTAACCCATGTGGATATGACGGGTGATTAGCGGATATGAGCAGTTTAACAAGTAATGTGAATGCAGTCGATGGAGAGATCAGGGGCCTCATTTATAAAACGTTCTTACACACGGATTTGATCTTAGAGGGTTAGTACGATCAAAGCCACGTCAAAGTACAGATTTATAAAAAACGTTTTTGCCGTGGAAAAGTACTTATCTCTACGTCAGGTTCCAGCTTGGCGTACGACCGTTTCCTTCTGGTAATAGTGGAGCACTGCAGGAATTTGCAACTGGAAATGATCATACTGTAGTGACCACTGCCGGTTGCTGAGAGTACCCGAGATGCAACGCGCAAGAGACTGAATGGTTGAGTGGTTTCCCCACCCTGATGGAGAAGGCTGGTGGGGAATTTGACCTTAGGTCTTGGGGCTAAAGCTAGTATTATGCTAACATGGTGTAAACTAAAACTTGTGACAAATAAAGTTGTCCGATTTGTTCGAAAACAAGTGTGATTCTTTGTTAATTGAGAAGAACATTACATTGGCGTCAGAAACAAACCACTTCGCCTGGAAGACATTTTCTTGAAGGGAAAGAGAATGACGGCTACAGTGAACAAGGGAGAGTCCCGAGTGAGGATGCTCCAACACTATGAGGGGCTACTGGCGGCGGGGGTGAAATCCTCCACATCCCAGCTCCGTAAGCAGTGACTGCTCTTGCTCGAGGAAGTCTGGAGGTGCCGTCATAAAGATGCTGCGGGATGGGACCCGGACGAGTGGGTCGTGAGGTTCGAGGAGGGGGGCGAGCCGGCCAAGGAAACAGAGACGGTGGGAGAATCCAGCAGGGCGGCAGAGAGAAGCGAAATGCCACCGTTGGAGTTCTTTGAAGAGGAGGGAGAACCGTCTGTGGAGTGGCTAACCGACCCAGGGGATCTAGGAGGCTCCGACCGTGGTGGGCATGCTAGGCTGGGCCATGTGTGGCGTGTCCCAGAAGAGGGCTAAGGCAGCCACCTATCGCCGGGGGGTGTCGGACGTTATGCCCGTGTGGAGGAGGAGCCCGCTTCCCGCCGGAGGATAAGAAGAAAAATGGTTTTTCGTGACCGCGCAGACATTTTGGCACACAACGATTTATGCCTGATAAGCAGGTACCGCTTACCAAGAGCGGCTCTGTTAGAGCTTTGTGCCCAAATGGGCCCTACTCTACAGAGACGCACCAGACGCAACCAGGCCATACCCGTTTAAGTACAGGTTTTGTCTGTTCTTGGGTTCCTGGCGACTGGAACATTCCAACCATCATTGAGCAGAATTCAGTTAGATGTTCTTCATTATTCGTATTGTTCACCTATGTCCGTAATTTATTCGATTTCCATACAGTGCACAGGAACAGCGACATGTTAAGGAGGATTTCATGCGTAAATCAGGGTTCCCAAATGTGATTGGTGCAATAGACTGCACTCAAGTTGCCATACGAGCTCCACATGTGAACGAGTACATGTATGTTAAAAGGAAAAACTTCCATTCAATAAATGTGCAAATCATTTGTGATGCTCATATGGCAATTCTGAACGCGGTTGCCAGCTGGCCAGGATCGACGCATGACTCCTTCATTGTGCGTAATTGCAGTGTTGGGAACCGACTGGAGGCTTGAGCGGGCCGAGACGGCTGGCTTATTGGTAAACCTCTTTTTAAAAAATTACCCTATTTGATTTTTTGTTCGGGCACAGTAACTATATAATTTTCAACGTCCACAGGAGATCGAGGTTATCCTCTTAGGCCATGGCTGCTCATCCCAATTGTGCTCAGACCGCCGAAGAAATGCATTTCAATACCGCACATGTCCGTGCACAGTCGGTAGTGGAACGCAGCATAGGCATGCATGCTGAAGGGAAAATGGCGATGTTTGAATGGATCAGGGGGAGGCTGTTGTATGACCCCGAAAAGGTTTGCCAGATAATCCCAGCCTGTTGTGTGCTACATAATATCTGCCTATCCCATGGCCTAGAAATTGAGATGAAGAAGATGAATTACGCATGGATGAAAACGATCACCCTCCCCTCCCCGCTGACTGGAACACAAACGTCACTGCGCTGAGAAGACGACAGGAGGTGATTCAACAATTATACCAACAGGTATGATTTGAGGATTATGCTCCTAATCCACAGACATGTTAGAACTACTTTGGTTCTGGTGCATTTTGGTTCAAGGTAGCAAAAGTTCTCAAAAAGAGGACATTAATTTTCTCGGGCCAAGGCACTCATTTTTGAAAATGTCTTCATTTAATGTGAAAAATGTAGACTTTCTAAACACACTGTTCAGTGTGCCCGCAATGGCGGACAATGTTTGATGTATTTGTAGCAGAGCATGCTGCACCTCTCGAAGCTCGCCAACAACTTCACCAACAGACTCATTTAACCGTCTGTGGCTCTGCAGGACCTCCTCGGATAGCACTCGACCACGAGTGGAAGGCCGGACATGCGGACGGTGAAGTGAAGATGAGGGGCAAGTTGATGGCCATGGTGCCAGTGCTGCTGCCGCCACAGATGCAGCTTCTGAAGCAGCAGGTGTGGTTGGCTGGAACACGGCTCTGTTACAATACCCAGCTCGTCTTTGGGGATGTTCGTCTGAATAAAATAAACGTGTTGAATTAACAGTTTGAAGCTTTATTATTCAGTACACAGACAAAAACGCTTTTATTTTAACCAAATTATACATACCTTAAGTTTACTGCTGACAAAAGGTCTGTGTCGCCCTCCTCGTACACACCCTTCACTGAATCCTCCCCAATAATTGCGCATATGTGCTCATCCTCAGGACTTAGTTTGGATGTGAGGCTACCACTTCCAGTCAGTCTAACTTGCAATGCGCTTTTTGGAATGCAATTATATATTGTCCCATTTCTTTTTAATCTCCGTCAGGAGGGTCCTTTGATTCCCCCCTCCTCATTAACAGCCTGGGTAACTCCTTGCCAGGCCACATACTTGGACTTCCCAGTCACGCCACCAGACAGGCTCCCAAATAAAGTTTTGGCCCACATCTTCACCTCCACGAGTAGAACGTCGATTTCAGCCTCAGTATAATTTTTTTTCTTTTTGCTTTGAGAAGTTTGTGCTTTGAGAATGGGGTCATTTTATATGCTAATTTAATTAACAAGGGGCGTTTTCAGGGCAAAGATGTGGACTCATCTGCACACAATTCTACGATCATTTGTGATTCAAAATGGAATGATTGGTGTATGTATTAATTTTGTACGTTCATTGTATCTGAATCACACTTACAAACTAGAAAAACGCTCAGAGAGCGCATACCTCCACCAAAACAATGTGGTCACAGATTGTGTTCCGATCACAGATGGATCACCGATCGCCACCAAAATCGAATCAGTTCTTACTCGTCCCAATACACATGTCCGAATATTTCATCCAAATCCGTTCATAACTTTTTGAGTTATCCTGCTGACAAACAAACAAACAAACAAACAGACAAACCAATGTGACCGAAAACATAACCTCCTTGGTGGAGGTAATGAAATCATAAGAGTTCTTAGAACACTTCTTTCTGAACACTGCTTTTGTGTTAGCTGCGGTTTCTTAAACTCGGTCTATGATGCACGAAATTCGATCATTGAGGTGGCTTTCAACAGCACTTAGCAGTATAAAACGGCAGCTACGTGCTGATTCACTCCAGATAATACCTTGAAGTCAACTAAAATTTCACCAACCTCAGATGTTGTAATGGACTTAATTTTATTAGTTTTATCAACTTAAGTAATGAAGTAGTCCCACCAACTTAAGACGCTGTGTTCTGACTACTTATAGTATTTACTTACTTTAATGAATCCTCCAAGTTGAAATATTATAAATAAGTTATGCACTCTGGAGTTGGACTAACTTTTAAAAGCCAGTGAGTGAAATCAGTTGACTTTGAATTTATAAGTTCAGCAAACTTTTCTATTTTTACAGTGCAGGAAAGCTACACTTTGTTCCAAAAAAATTCCATGAACATCCAGGAAATCTATGTTACCTTTCAAGAGACCAACATGTGCTTTCAGAAAAGGAGATGCAATAAAATATGTCCTTACCTTCATGGTCGTAGTTGTGGAAAGGAATGATGTAATATCAAACCTTGTCATTTACACAGATGATAAAGCACGCCTTCCAATTTAAATGGGCCAATGAGGTTAAACAATAACAGTTATGCAGTGTTCCAAAACAACTACATGAACTTTCAGAGAAACAACACAGTATTCCACAACGTCTCCATAGACTTCCAGAATGCTCCACAATGTTTCAAATGATGTAGATGAACAACCAAAAAAAAACTACATTATGTACCATATCAACTACATGAACCTCCAGAAAAGGGTTACATGCCGCCACTCCGACATTGACGTCTAATTGGCGGTCTGAGTGGCGGTATTTCCAATTATAGCAAACATCCCTGCACTCCGACATTTTTTTTTTTTGAGTGGCGGCATGTTTGCTACTTTTCAACATAGGCTACCGCCATTCCGACATGAAGCAGCCTTGCCTTGAATCATGATGAGGCCATGGTCCGGGCCTCTGTCATTATTAAAAGCCAAAAAACTCTTAATTTGTAGCATAAAGCCTATTCAAATGGATTTTTAAAATTAAGATTAAAACGTCTCATTGTGGTAGAGTGCATTGTTAGTTATCGTAAGCGTTGCCAGTCCCAATTGCCTTCACTACTTTCCTGTGTATGAGAGCAACACATGCATGCAGTTAAATGGATGTTTTTTTTTTCTTTTTCTCGGTGACCTTTGCCATAATATTGTCTGTGATCATTAATGAAACCAACAAATGACAATTCAATCGCTCCTCTGCAAAACACTGTTGTATGAACCAAGTGTGGTTTTTAGCTTTAGACAGAGAGGGTTTGTTTGGCAGTTACCATGACGACATAGCTATATGCTAACTATAAGCTAGTCGTTTTGGACTTTGCTCAAACCTAACATATTGCTGTAAACTATGTTTATGTTTGCTCTGTCCACTTAAAATGAACTCAGTAATGTTACCCACAGGCTGTCAATAAATTACATCTCAAATATAATAGATCGCTAGCGTTAGCTCGCTAACAACTTGAAATTTTAGTAGGCTATTTACTGCCTGGCAGCTTCATCTGATAAAAATACCAACAGTAACAGTTTACAACATTATTCTTGAAATCATGTTAAACACTTACAGAATATGAGAGATACATGCCATATGTTTGCTCTGTCCACTTAAAATGAACTCAGTAATGTTACCCACAGGCTGTCAATAAATTACATCTCAAATATAAATGTAAAACATTGTTAGCTAGATCGCTAGCGTTAGCTCGCTAACAACTTGAAATTTTAGTAGGCTATTTACTGCCTGGCAGCTTCATCTGATAGAAATACCAACACTAACAGTTTACAACATTATTCTTGAAATCATGTTAAACACTTACAGAATATGAGAGATACATGCCAAAAAACCTGATAACTCCAAAAGACGATTTATTGGTAAAAGTCCTGACATCATTCAAAACCAGGTGGTGCCCCTTGTGAAAATAGAACTACTATGCGCGACGTAGGAGCTTCTCGTTTGCTCCAACTGTCTTTGGTGCTGGAGCTCCGTTTAAGGGTAGTTACACATATGTCTGAAGACGGGGTTCTCCGACATCTCCACCTTGCCCGGAGTTCGTGAGATTCTCCGTCTTCACCTTCGGATAAGTGTAACAGAGAGGTGCAACCGCAGAGAAACATGTGCGTCTTTATGGTTATCTGTGTTTGTGTAAACGGGGTCTAAATCAACACAAAAACAAACAACCAAGTCCTTAAAGTTCAATGTACTATTACCCCCAAAATTAAACTTCAAGGATATCCTGCCTGATCGCGGTAGCCTAGACTCTCGATTGATTACCAAACGTAAAGGAAAAGTCAAGTAGCCTATGAGAGGTTTTGAGCAAAAGACGTCTCCAGCTTTTGCCTTGCGCATTATTGGACATAGCCTAAACTTTACCACTTGCTTACTTGCAGACCACCACAGGAGCCTATGGTGTTAACAAAGGATTACAGAATAGATAAATAGGATAGCCTATAATATTCATTCAACTGTCCAATCTCATCCAAATCTGCTTTCTGCATAACGCAGCCAACAGAGATGTGGTGCGAAACTCCGCATGTTGTCTTAGCCTGTGCAGTCCAAAAGTCCTAAACTAGGATGTGATCACTTCTCTGTTGGCTGCGTTATGCAGAAAGCAGATTTGGATGAGATTGGACAGTTGAATGAATATTATAGGCTATCCTATTTATTTATTCTGTAATCCTCCAAAGTGAAGATCTTGAAAACGCTCCAACCTGTCGTCGCCGTTGGAACAACTCAAACCGCAGAAGTGCGTTTTCTTTGCACGCGCACCTCAAACAGCTGACGTTCTACCGCCAAACAGCTGACGTTCAACCTGACAGCCTGACAAAATGGATGAGCGTCTCCGATCATTAAAAAAATCATAATAATTGATAAAATGCCCATCGGCAAACCTGACGTATAGGCTAGTTTAATACTTAATTTAAACCTTTTGTTAGGCTACCTTTATTGTGTACGCGCGCGTGTGTGTAGGCTATGAGAGAGAGAGAGAGAGGCTTGCCCACGACTTCCATCCTCCTCTCCTGCAGTGACTCCAGAAGCCTGAGATATGCGGATGTTCTTATGGAAGACGGTGGTGCTGTGGCTTGGTACTATGTGCCTCTCTCTCCCAGCCGTCTCAGAGTGAGTTCAGTGGCACTTTCTCTTCTGTCTGCTTCTCTTTAAATCATGGAGACAGGTATAGGAGGCTAAAGATTTAATTTACATGAATCTCCATATCTAGGCTACCATCTCTCCATTTCCTGCCTATCAAGTCATAAACAGATATTGTATGCATTTACAAAAAAATAATAACTCCTTGAGACAATTTTAACCCACAGGTGCTGCTCAGTTAATATGTTTGGGGAACAGAGGAATGATGTAGCAGGCTATTGCTCTTGTACTTTGAGTTCAGTGTACTGTATTTCTGACTGTATTTGCCTTTTTGAGTTAATGATTTACCAAAGTAAGTTGACACAAAAGCAGTGTTTAAAAATCAGTCAGGTCTGAGACTTTTTGATGATTAAATCAATAAAGCACTTAAAAGTGCTACGGAACCATGTCTCAGAGAAAGATTTGCGTTTCCCTGCATTATTTCCTGTACACAAATGATTAATTAATTAAAGCTGTATCCATTGGCTAAGGGTAGGGACTATTTTGTGATGTCAAAATAATGGTTGTGACTCGTCACTTTTGGTCCATACACAGATATAGGACTTTGCTCTACTAATCTCAAGTTAATTAGACATGAAAGTGTTTTACAGCTGGGAGCCTGATTGTACTTCAACATCATCACCTAATAATAATCATTATATAATAATTAGTAGTAATAGTTTGAGAACTGTGTAGAAATGCCGACTTCTGCTTTTACACTGTTGTCCTGTCAGGTTTATGACACCCTCGTCTGACAATTCGACAGTGAATACAGTATGTTATGTTATGAGTTAAGTAACTATAACTTATCTTTTTCAAGTTAAAAGCACTTTATCTAAAAAGATAAGTAATAGTTACTCAACTCATTTGAGGCAACGAGTTTCCACACATTTTTCAAGTAAGCATTACAAATTGTTTTTTGTTTTATTTTACAGTGCTGTACATGGTGCATGCACCTGCAATTTACTGTAAAATTCCTTAAGACAAACTATTTGACACCTGTAGCAACTGTGTCCAAAAATATGTTTTTGAAATATATCCATGTATATATTTTCAATAAAAATAGAGATCGGATCAGCCCCTTGACTAATGAATTGAACTGAATGGAGCCTGGAGCATTTTTAGACTTACATTCACAATACCTCTGCTGATTTCTCAGTCAGAGAAAGTGAGATTAGTGGGACCCACCCAAGATGTAGGCCTAGCGTTGAGAGGAAATGATAATCGAGTGGAGTTGTGCACAGGAACTGCACACATGACCATAACACAAGCACAAGTCTCAAATGGGGAAGTTGATCTTTTCAGCACAAATGTAACACTTCAACGTACAATGGTGTAATAGCACATAGGCCTACTTATCTGCCATGCATCTCAGCAGGGGCGCTGCTAGAAATTTTGGGCCCTATGACAAAATAATCTTTTGGGCCCCTCAAATATGGATTTTAATATTAAAATTTTCTCTGCCCCAGGCTAAAAGGGGCCCCCAAGATTGACTGTTTAATCATTTTAGTAGTTATGTTGGTGGTGTTTTTCAACAAAAATGACTTAAAACTGGAGTTAGACAACTGTGCAATACAAACAGTTATATTGATGATGTCAATGTGGTTCATGTAAGTATTTACAGGGAGTAAAGGGCCCACATGTCCTGTTTGCTTGGGGCCCCCTGAGTACCTTGAAACGGCCCTGCATGCATATCCCATTCTTTTTTTCTCTGCAATCATTCAGTTAATCCCACCTCACTGAAGCTGAAGATGACATGAAATTGCCCAGACAAATAAACATAGGCTGAGCAAGTTATACTGACAATAACAGGATGGTGAGATCCCACAACTAAAGCGAAAATAAAGAGACAAGTTGTGAAAATAAGTGACCTGTCATAGGCTACATGGGAAAATCTGCAATGTGTTGGCTGCAGGTGTTTAGTTACCCATGAGAAACAGCCTGTTCTGAGCTTTAGAGCTAAATAAGGTAGCTTGAAAAAAGGCATAATATGACCCATTTAAGTGGACAGAACAAAAATAAACGTAGGTTACAGCAATATGCTAAATTGAAGCTACCCGGCTTTGGGTATGATATGTAAGTAACGATTATTTTTGCCATCTTAAATTACTTCAGGCTATCCTACAAATGAAAAAAATAGGAACTTGCGCAGAACAGCACTGAAGGTAGGCCTATACTGTACATCTTCAACTCCTCCTCCTCTGCCTTTGACTCGGCCATTCACTATTTGTATGTTCATAATCATTTGAAGCAACAGCAAGATCTTGCAACACCCTCAAGCTGGTAAGTTGAAATTTCTTTGTCATTAAAGTAGTTTTGACTCCGTTAGAGCCAAGTCTATCTATACAATGTCTATCATCTTATCTTACCGTGTTCACAATTTAAATGGTTACATTCAGAATTAAATGAGAATAACTACAAATTTGCATATGGATTAGTTTGGATTAAGATGTTTGACAATATTGCAGTTGAAAAAAGAGCTCATGTGGGCAACAGTTCCTATTCATTTCAGTCGATTCAGAAATGCTTTGGGTGTATGCATTACATTAACTTGGGCAACAACTGAACAGTGGCCATTCACTGTTAACCTTTGGGATATTAATAAACACTCGCTCCCACTCATGACATTTGGGAAAGTATCTTGAATTAGTTTTAAAGGTTCTTTATTGCAAAACATTTACTGTATATTGGCCCATGTTGGCTGTTTGGTAGCTTTTGATAAATTTACATGATGGTTCATAGTAAGAATTAGCTTGGTTATAACCAACACTTCTCCGTACAAGGGTCTGGTGACTTGGCTATAAGAACAGATATTTGGTGAGATAATTAATTGGATACATGATAGATATTACACAATTTGTTTTTGCTGCAGTTGTCTGACTGATGACTTTGATAGCTGAATGATTTAGACAAATATAGTGGATAGTATAAAGATGTTTTGGAGGTGTGAAGACGTTTCCCCATGCATCCTGTACTCTCAGAACTCAGTGGTTCTTGAGAAGTCATGGTGATTCCACATAATCTCACTTCACAATGATGTGGCAATCAACCACATCCGTCTACCAGCCCCCCCTAGAGGGGGCCCAAATGCGGTGAAGAGTTTAAAAGCCCTGAAGAAGCAACACATAAGAAACCATTCAGTGTCATGTACAGTACCTACCTACATACATGTTTATGTTTTAAAATAGATTCATATTAAAACACTTAATCCACCTTTTATTGAAAAATCCATACTGTATTCACTGTCGAATTGTCAGACGAGGGTGTCATAAACCTGACAGGACAACAGTGTAAAAGCAGAAGTCGGCATTTCTACACAGTTCTCAAACTATTACTACTAATACATGTTTTAAATTGTGATGCATGCATACAGGGCCGTCGCAACAAGGCAGGCAAACCAGGGAATTGCCTGGGGCCCCAGGCTGAAAGGGGCCCCCAAGATTGACTGTTTAATCATTTTAGTAGTTATGTTAGTGGTGTTTTTCAACAAAAATGACTTAAAACTGGAGTTAGACAACTGTACAATACAAACAGTTATATTGATGATGTCTGGAAATTATAACAATGTGGTTCATGTAAGTATTTACAGGGAGTAAAGGGCCCCCATGTCATGTTTGCTTGGGGCCCCCTAAGTACCTTGAAACGGCCCTGCATGCATATCCCATTCTTTTTTTCTCTGCAATCATTCAGTTAATCCCACCTCACTGAAGCTGAAGATGACATGAAATTGCCCAGACAAATAAACAGGCTGAGCAAGTTATACTGACAATAACAGGATGGTGAGATCCCACAACTAAAGCGAAAATAAAGAGACAAGTTGTGAAAATAAGTGACCTGTCATAGGCTACATGGGAAAATCCGCAATGTGTTGGCTGCAGGTGTTTAGTTACCCATGAGAAACAGCCTGTTCTGAGCATTAGAGCTAAATAAGGTAGCTTGAAAAAAGGCATAATATGACCCCTTTAAGTGGACAGAACAAAAATAAACGTAGGTTACAGCAATATGTGACCCTGCACAGCGAAATCAGTCGCATTGGCATTTTTTTCAAAATTAAGTTATTGCATTCACGTGAAAGGCAAGAAAATAACCTTTCAAATGATACCACTGTCGATACCATTGGCTAACAAATGACATAGATAGGAGCGTTCAAAGTGTTACAATGTTGCAAGTCAGAAAAATTGAAAAGCGGAGAAAAACAACCCTGAAGTTAATTAGCTTGTTGCAAGGGAGTTATTAGGCTAGCTATTTTGAACATAATGCTATCAGTGAACTCAGCTGAATTAATTCTGCTACTAGTCCAACCAAACCAGTTAAATGATATCAAGCCTACTTATCTAACATGCAACCAAGACAGGGATACCCCTATTTGTGGACTTTACACGAAATATGGATATAACTTGAAGCTCACCGTAAAGGTAAGAGCCAGTGGATGGTTTGGTATTTTGCTATGAAGTGAAGTAGGCTAGGCTACGCGACCAAGCAATGTGTGGATGCAGCTGTTAGTATGGGATTTATAGTTGTCATGTCCCTCATCTGAGTGATATCCTTGAAGCAGAAAAATCAGCAGACAGTTAATACTTGGCTTGTGCCGTTTATAGCACTACCGAACGCTTAACAGCTTATTAAACTTCCAGTTATGCCAACTAGCTGCGCCCACTTTAGAACCCGTCTGACTAGCTAGCTTCCAACTCAGTCAGATTCTCCACCCGACGTTAGCTCCATCTAGAGGAATTTTATGGACCCCAACACAATCTGCAAGTGACTTCTAGCCTAGTTTATGAAAATGAAAAAGCCCTTTACATTCAGATAATTATTTTTTCTTATAATCTATGACGAATGTTCACATGCCCTGCTGTAGTTTACTGTACAAACCAATTAGCACTAGAAATCTATGACAGCTAAGTTAGTACGATGCTAAATGGATACACCTTCTCAACAAACACATTTTTAACCCATTTAAGGTATGAAATTCGGCATAAATTAACAACAATCTGAAAGGGTAGACTTTATTCTGTCAAATTATGCTGAAATGTGAAATTCGACTTTTTTGGTGCAAGCATTCCATTTTTAGAATTTTCTCAGAAACGAGGCTTCTGCGAAGCGACTGATTTCGCTGTGCAGAGTCACATATGCTAAATTGAAGCTACCCGGCTTTGGGTATAATTATGTACTTCAGGCTATCCTACAAATGAAAAAAAAAGGAACTTGCGCAGAACAACACTGAAGGTAGGCCTACTGTACATCTTCAACTCCTCCTCCTCTGCCTTTGAGTCGGCCATTCACTATTTGTATGTTCATAATCATTTGAAGCAGCAGCGAGATCTTGCAACACCTTCAAGCTGGTAAATTGAAATGTCTTTGTCATTAAAGTAGTTTTGACTCTGTTAGAGTCTAGTCTATCTATACAATGTCTATCATCTTATCTTACCGTGTTCACAATTTAAACGGTTACATTCAGAATGAAATGAGAATAACTACAAATTTGCATATGGATTAGTTTGGATTAAGATGTTTGACAATATTGCAGTTGAAAAAAGAGCTCATGTGGGCAACAGTTCCTATTCATTTCAGTCGATTCAGAAATGCTTTGGGTGTATGCATTTCTGAATCGACTGCAATCGATGCATATTAAAATTTGGTTTTGTTTTGATATGCCCGCCTCTGTTACATTTAAATGCCCGCCTCTGTTACAATTAATTAGGTTTTGTTTTTATGTGCTGGCTTCTATTAGTGTTACAGAGGTTTTGCCATCTCTGTCTGCATTGCACAAAATTCGCTCATGGCTATCAACAGCACTTAGTGTTGATTCACTCCAGATAATTCCTTTAATTTTATACATGAAATACATTTTCCATGATTTGTCAATTCCAGCAACGTCATGACTGATCTCTACTAATGTCAAAAGTGGTAAAACCGCTAAAGTTACGGTAGCGACATTTTCTGTGGTGATGAATCAATGTGGTGGGATTGAAAAGGAGAGCTGGCAACATGACCTCAGAAAATAATGGCAAATTTAGTTAGCATGCCTGCATAACTGACGTCAGGCTTCTAAGCTTTATATGCAGCACAGAAAATCTCATTTGAAAATAGCATTTTGTATATAAGGGAACTTACTGGCGAGGCAATTATGCTGCTATGAACGAATATTGATTGCAAAATAATTAACTCTGCTTTTTCAATGCAGGTTGACATGAACTTCTATCAGGATCATATAATTGTGGTGATGTTTGTACTATGCTGTACCAGGTCATATGAAGGTTTGATACAGTTCATTAGAGAAAATTCACAAAAAAAAAAATATCAGTTTATGGGATTGGCTTAGCTTCCCCTTACTTAATGCTCTGTACTTAAGCATTTCGTTCAACATTACTACTGATAACAATAATAACTAATAACTAAAATGATGATGTTGGTTCTCTGTGTGATTTAGGTGTCTTTGGCTCTTGGAAAGTGACCTACGAAACCAACAAAATATGTGCCTCTCTGGAATCCAGGGTAGACATTGGATGCTCTTATAAATATCCCATTTATGATAAAGTTAAAAACACTCTCTGGAAAAGAAATGACGCTGCACTGGACCTTAGCAGTACACAGGACCACTATATTTATATGGGAGATAAAGATCAAGACTGCAGTCTGAGAATAGCTGATGTGAGACAAAGTGATGAAGGACAATATAAATTCAGATTTGAGACATATTCGTCTCCGTGGGAATCCAAATCACCCTTCTATCTATACGTCACAGGTAATGTAATAAACAATAAATAAAGTTCAATTGATTTAAAGGAAGTGATGTCATATTAGTGAGTCTGGACATTCACAGCTAGATTCTGTTCAGTTCTGCAGGTGGTGATGACTCCTCCCACAGTGATAAAGGGACAAAGTGTGACACTGATCTGCACCACCACCTGTCCTAAGGAAATCAACCCCACCTACATCTGGTACACACCTGTCACCAGCACACACACAATCAGTGGAGACACACTGACTCTGTCCTCAGTGAGTGAGAGAGATGCAGGCAGTTACTCCTGTGCTTTAAGAGGATATGAAGATCATCCATCACCTTCAGTGTGTAAGTTAAGCTTTCTTAAAGTATTTCAATAGGCCTATCATCTCATTTTGATCCTTAAAGTAGAAGTTTAGATTTGATACCTTTTTGCACATCATGGGCACAACCCACCCATCACAACGTTCTATATGGACAGGGAGTCATTGAGTAGCCTGACAAGCTAGATTATCACATGAATGGCTGGCCACGAGTGATAGACCCTCAGACAAAACAGCTAAAACTAATCAGTGCAACTAACAAGCGATTCAAACAACACTAAGCCCGCCCAATAACTCAGTCCAGTTAAATTGTGATTGGCCAAACACCATGTCTGAATACAACCTAGAACGTAAACAGCTCAGACACCATTGTGATCTGAGTACAATCTATGGCTGATTGCTAGACTTCACTGAGCAAATTTAATTTGCTACTGCTAGATTGTTGAGTGTTTGAATCGGCCTGTTAGTTGTGCTGAGGTTTTAGCCGTCTTACCCGAGGGTCTATCACTCATGGCCAGACTATACATTTTGTGGTAGTCAGGCTTGTCAGGTTACTTCCCAAAAGTAAAAGATTTATTGTTGACAATAAGTACTATCACTGACAAATACTCTAGCAAACACAATGTTATGTTTATGTATAGAACTTCAACAAGAGAAAAAAACAACTGTCTTTTAAAATAACAGGCCACCTCTTTGCGATTGCAGGTGTGTTTTGCTGGTATGTGATCTACAGTCCTCAGAGTATCTGTGCCATGAAGGGATCATCAGTGGATATAGGATGTTCTTACTCTTATCCCAGAAATGTGAGAGTGTCTCAAACATTCTGGCATAAATCGAAGATTTTTGAAGATATCAGACAGAAAGATGAATATAAGGGTCGTGTGAAGTACCATAGAAACCAAAAGAATGACTGCAACATGACAATAAAAAGTTTGAAAGAGAGTGACTCTGGAGAATATCAGTTCAGGGTTATATCAAACTCCAGCGAAGCGTTTTCTGGAAGTCCAGGGGTTTTTCTTTCAGTTTCCAGTGAGTAACAATTTTGCTGACAAGACTTAGATGTGTGCAGTCACAATGGTGGTGATGATGCAATATAATATTTCACTCCCATTAGTTCTGCAGGTGGAGATCAGTTCCGCCAAAGTAAGACAAGGACAAAATGTATCACTAACCTGCAAAACGACTTGTTTTGGAAGCGATCTCGCCTACCTTTGGTACCAGAATAGAAAGCTTGTTATAGGCCCAAGACACACGATCAGAGGGAATAATCTGGTGCTTAATCATGTCAAGAGTGTTGACTCAGGCATTTACTTGTGTGCTGTTAAAGGACTTGAGGATCATCCCTCTACCAGTGTGATCCTCAGTGTTCAATGTGAGTATTTGAGATGCGCTAATGCAGGGGGTGGGCTATTATTTTGGCTGAAGTCTGCATGGCTTCTCTGCCTCTTGAGATCACTTTTTGTTTCGTTGTCAAAACTTAAACTTAAATGTATCATGTTTGTCTAAGAGATATGCTTTTTAGCTTTTCATTTGAATTTTGTATAGAAAATGTGTTGAATTAAAAGTGAACTTTAAAAGTGAATTATTGCTAAGTAAGTAATGAATAAATAAAGTTTTCTATCGTTTTATGCAGATGCCCCTAGAAACACTTCAGCTTTTCATAGTCCTTCTGGCACCATACCAGAGGGCTATGTAGTAAATCTGACGTGCAGCAGTGATGCCAATCCACCTGTGTATAATAACTACAGCTGGTACAAGAGCAGTGGAAATGAAGTCTCTCTTATAGGCACAGGGGCCCAGCTGACCTTCAATATGACCTTTGGTGATGGAGGACTTTACCACTGTGAGGCACACAATGGACTTGGATCACAGAATTCTACTCTGATAGAAGTCATTTTTAGGGGACCTCAGGGTAAAATACTATAATCTAAATTTAATGTGTTTTCATCCAGCAAAATGTAGCCCACATGTGGTTGATTGTATAAATTTAAAAGGTATGCTGTATTGTGTTAGCCTGACATAGCCCGCCCATAATACGAATGTTCATCCGTATCCATGGTCTGGGAATGGTCCTATGGGGCGTGTTTACATCGGTAGAGAGTCTACCGGCTAATAAGG
This sequence comes from Sardinella longiceps, assembly GCA_027497455.2. Taxonomy (NCBI): domain Eukaryota; kingdom Metazoa; phylum Chordata; class Actinopteri; order Clupeiformes; family Clupeidae; genus Sardinella; species Sardinella longiceps. The sequence goes on along the minus strand of JAODXP020008301.1, from coordinate 37,333 downwards.
GAAGCTGATTAGACGAGCTGTCCAATCGTTTCAAACCAGAAGTGAATGCCCCCCCCCGCAGTATAATCGCGTCAGGTTAAAGAACCTCCAGACCATAAATACAGATGAACAGCAGTATTATGGTCGGGCTATGTCAGGCTAGTATTGTGTATGCAGTATTATGTTTTTTGTTGTTGTTGTTGTTGTTTAATTAGTCGATCTTCTCCTTTCCAGAGCCCCACGGTCCCATACCAGTGGCCAGACTGGTTTCTTCTCTGCTGCTGATCTCAGCGTACCTGGTGTTGACTGTGATACTGGTGCTCAAATACCATAAAGCTCAATGCAAGTAAAACACTCTTCACTCACCATCTAAACTACACACGTATTTTCAACTGACATGACATGCTATTATATTAAAGAGGCCCTATGCAAGTCCAGTTGCGTCATCCAGTAAGGCTAAGAACTAAACAAAGTAGTTTAGTTTCCTCCATGTAGAATTGCGTTGTTGATGGAGAAAGCCGCTATCGAAGTGTATCGACAGTTGAATGGGCTGAGAAGATAAGCTTGAGCTAAGTCGTGTGACCTATCTGGCCTGCTAATCAAAACAAACCAGACTGGACGATCCCACTGATATAGCAAGCGTGACATCTGCGGCTAGGCACGGGCGAGCTCATTTTACTCCGGAACATGTAATGTACAGTAGTATCAATCCCAATGAATTCTATGTATATAAAGGTTACCTCACTCACGTCAGATGCAGCACCCCTTGGTGCGCATCGATCTGATGTTGCGTCCATTAAAAGGTATTTCAGGACTGATATTGAACGGACGGTCCAACCAGGAGACACGTACAAAGCAACGGACGGGATTTTTGAAGTAACTCATCTCTAGCAAACTTACAAAACACACCTAACAGTTATAATATGAAAGAGACATCTATATTATGCCAGTTGAATCGAGTTTTGTGGCAATTATGCTGCAGATTCTAGCGTTTATGTTTGTTTGGAACAGGTGAAAAACTAGAAATTGCGTGGGATCACGGGATGCAATCGGTAGGTTTCAATTTAACTGGTTGAAGTAGGATAACGGACAAGTGGTTTATCCAAGTACATGTAAGGATTTTTGATGATGTCCAGTCTTTTGAAACAATTTTCTTATCAAGCGACATCAGATGCATGCACCCAAGTCTGTATGGCCAAGGAGGTTTCCTCAACTCTCGAGCCCAGGAAAATCATGACCTAATAAGTACGAGTAAGGCCCGACTCACACACAAACTGCGTGTTTGCGGTGCGGGATCGGGGCGGTCCATGAGCGGTGCCTGTGGGCTTGGGCATTCACACAAGAAATTGTCTCTGCGGTGTTCTGTGCGAACCGGCTGCCCGAGCTTTGCATTCAAAATCTATGTCCCGCTTACCGCGCTGAAAACGCTTGGAAAAATACAACTGCTTTCTATTTCAAAAAAGCAGCGAGGGCACTGCGCGGTTCACCGCTCAGAAACCGGACAGGAGATGCGCAGAACATGCATGAAGTCTGAATGATCTAACCATTCTAAACGAAAACGGACCAAAACCGCGCCCGCACCGCTTACGCGCCGCTCACGCACATGTTTGTGTGTGAATCGGCCGTAAGGAGTAATGAGCAGGCTGAAGGAGTCAGCTCTGCCCCATAACATTGATAGATGTCATTTTACTCCTGCATTTGATAGACGTTGAAATTAATCTTGGAATTCCCGGGCAATGCTAGTTTTGCCAGACCCCAGTTAATTTCTGAATGTGGTCGTGCAAGCCAGGCTAGCAGTTAGGGGCACAAAATTGTAAGACAAAAGAAGATAATCTCATTCTTATCATGTCAAAAATCATGTCATGTTTAAAAGCTAAAGAATTTGTTCACAGTCATAGGGCAGAGATGAAAAACTGAATGAATGGATGTTTGATTTTTACGCTTTCTATTCCTCAGGTCGTCCTGTAGGAGGCGCTGATGAGGACGAGTCAGCCAATGCTGTAGTGGAGGGCTGAGTTCCTGGCACTCGACCTCCTCATTCTATTCATCTGATAGGATAGAGGATTGGAATAATAGTGTTTCTAATCCTTGTCAATGTCAATGTAATATCTACTGTATGTCAGTTAATTTTTAAAGCATTTTTAATAAATGTAATTGATCAGTGTGACCTACATGCCTTTGTATACAAATGTAAATTCTTAAATGTGTTAGGTGCTAACAGGTTCCTTTGATTTTAGTGCATCTGTCATGGGTCTTCTGTCTGCACAGTGGTGGTGAAAATGAACAAAGTACATGTGCAAGTGCTGCATTATTTCTAGTGCGCTTTGTCTATCTCTCTCTTTTTTAAAACTTTTTAGGACTGGCTTTTCTGCAAATTCATGACCTGTTGATTGTCTTGAGTCATTTGATTCAGGTGTGAATGCATACAGTACTTGCGGCACATCTTACTGTTACCCTGATTACTTTTTAGTATACTCCAGCCTTGATGGCTTACTTCCAAACTGCAAACTCATTTATTAAAAAAAAAATGTAAAACCTTAAAAAAATAGTGTTGACTGAAATTTCTGGAAGGGTAGGTAAACTGAATACATGATCTGTACTATGATTTCATTTTTTATTTATTTACCTCCGCCAAGGAGTATCCTGTTTGTCAGCAGGATAACTCGAAAAGTACCGCACGGATTTGGATGAAATTTTCGGACAATGTGTATATTGGGACAAGCAAGAGCTGATTAAATTTTGATTCAGTGAACCAGAACATGATCTGGAATGTATATTGTGTCTGTGACCACATTGTCTTGGCGGAGGTCTGCGCTCTCTGAGCGCTTTTCTAGTTCTAGTATTATTACATTTCCTCATAGCACCAATGCGGCCTTCTTCCTCTGGGCCACTGACTGCGAAGCAGAAGATATTATCAAGATAAATTAAGGTGTTATTACACCCTGTCATATCCTATAACGCAATGTTCAAGAAGATTTTGTTACACAAAAATGACAAGTCAGTCAAAAGCGAACTTTATTGTCAATCAAGCACTGCAACAGTACATTGCACACAGACTGAAATTGCATTTCTCAAAGCTCCAAATGTGCAGTTAAAGTTAAGACAAACAACTGAGATGTATATGGACATCACAACTCACAAGACATAAAGTGCAAAGATATCAAGATATCAGGTATGGAAATAATAATAACAGTAACATAATAACAGACAACATAACAGACAATGTGAGCATACAATCTGGACTGTCAGTGTTTCAGAAGTCTTGAGGTATGTTACTGGAGTGCAAACCTGAGTTAACAAGGTGCAAGTGAGGCAAAGTGCATGGTGCAAGTAGCAGCATGGAGATGAAGTCTGTAAACATTTATGTAGGAGAGTGTTCATAGGGTACTAGGTCTTGGTTGTGTGTGTGTGTGTGGGGAGGGGGGTTACAGTCTTGTTCTATGGAGTGAGTTCAGCAGTCTGATGGCTTGTGGAAGCTGTTGCTGAGTCTGGTTGTTCTGCTGCTTACCAGAAGGTAGGAGGGTGAACAGTGCGTGTGAGGGGTGGGTATAGTCTTTGATGATTTTGATGTCTCTTCTTTGACAACGGGATGGATACAGGTCTTGAATGGATGGTAGAGCTGATCTTGTGATCTTCTCTGCTGTTCTCACCACCCTCTGTAGTTCAGAAACTGCAAGCCCTGCCTCACAGTGAAAGTAGGCAATCACGCTGTCCGTAACGGTATGATGGACGCTTTTCTTTTGTTTATTCCTTCCATCATAGCCATGTGGCGGACGTTTGCGCAGACGCTGTGAGTTTAGAATAAAGTCTTTAAAGCGCTATTTGGGCAACACCCGTGACAATATCAACACCATTCAATTTCAATTTAAATAAATAAGGATTCTAACAATTCACTTGTTAAGTGAACATCTCATTTGGAGATATCAATATCTCCTCATTCATTTAGATAGGACCTGCTCTTAATCCAAATAGCTACACTTAGGCGTCTCTAAGATGGCTGCCGAGTGAACGGACTTTGCAAGTCTAACCACTCAGCAAAAAAAAAACATTTACATTTTTTTTGTCCCCTGTCTATCTGTCCATCCTGCTCAAATGGCACTCTTTTTTTTTACTGTTCAACCCCTTGACCTTTCTGGAGCTGGTGGAAGTGAATTAAAGTGAAACTGGGATAAAGTATTATAATGTGTCAGAGACATCAGGTTTTAAAGTGTCTGTTGTGTCAGTACTTATGTGTAGTGTAGAGAAGATCGCCCTCTTCTGGGCAACATGAGAGAAGAATTTAGTGACCCTAATACAGGGGTCATTTAGGGTGTTCATCCCAATAAAAACAAGCACTTACTCCCTCTGTGGTGCTGTCCATCATTCTGAACTAGTTGTAATATCTGTGAGGATTTAAAAAGGTCTAAATTAAGCTGGTTCAGATTGCTCTACAAATGAAAAAGAGGAAATAATTCAACAGAGCGATGAAGGCAAATCTTCAACTCCTCACCAGAGCCGTTTCAAGATATTTGGGGGCCCCAGGCAAAGAGGGGGAGGGGGCCTTATCTGTTTCTGACGTGACAAATTATAATTAGCATGGGACAGTTGGCAAACCTAGCTATATCATATTTTTCTCATGAAAGAAAACAGAGGGTGCAGATTTAGCCCAAATTAAGGGAGCTTGCTGTTCATGCATGATAGCAAGTCAATGGCTTGTTAGCACTGAATGACAACTTATATTTGCTATCCTGCTAAACAATGAACCCATGGCCACTTTTTTTAAGACAGCAATTAACAGATCTTCATTACCTTTTTTTTATTTCCTTTTTCCACTTGATATTATATTCCCTTCATTCAACCTGTAAGTTTGCGTAGGATAACGTTAGTCCAAAAAATATTGAGTGCTGAGTGACAGCCAAAGCCCATAATCCAAGTCAGTTCCAATTTTGAACAATTTCTGACTTCTACTGGCAACAGTGGCGTTTTCAAGATGACGTAATGTTACAAAACGTTTACTAAGTCACCCCTAGGGATGAATGGGAGCTGTTACGTTACGTTACGAAACGTTACGCTCGTTGAATTCGCCACATGTGTTCCCGTGAGAGATCACATGACCTCACGTTCAAAATTGAGGTGTTACAGTCCTCTTTTGTCAAACCAAACAAATATTTGTATGTTTCTAATGTTTGGTGTCTGGAAAAAGCCTTAAGACAAACTATTTGACACTTTTAGCAACTGTGACCAAAACAATATTTAGACATGTATCCATGTCTATTTGAAATAATAATAAAAAAGACTGGATCAGCCCCTTGACTGATAGACTGTAGAATTTTCCCACTTGCATTCACAATATATCTGCTGATTTCCAAGTTAGAGAAAATGACATCAGTGGGACCCACCCAAGATGTAGCGTTGAGATAATAATCAAGTGGAGTTGTGCACAGGAAGGCATGACCACAACACAACTGAAACGCGTCTCAAATGGGGAAGTTGATCTTTTCAGCGCAAATGTGACACTTCAACGTGCAATGGTGTAATAGTACATAGTTATCTGCCATACATCTCAGCCTGTCCACTAGCACTGTTCCCACCTCTTCATGTTCATTTGAGATACGTAAACAATCAAACATCAACTTTTAGCCCAACAGCACGGAGGCTGGTTGAACATGTTTGTTTTAAATTGTGATGCATGTATCTGCCATTCTTTTTTCTCTGCAATGATTGGTCAGTTAATCCCACCTCACTGAAGCTGGAGATATCATATACTGGCCAAACACATTTTGAAGACGCGAGTAATTGTGGGTCAATGTGAATGGATAATTGCGGGGGAAAAAAGAGACAAGATGCCAGCTTTGCAGCTGAGATCAATGAAAAATTATCAATTGATGAATTAGGGGTGACCTGTCATAGGCTACAGTGAAAATCACATTGATGTTGGCTGCAGGTGTCTAGTTACCTGGTGCACTTCCCCATGAGAAACAGCCTGTTCTGAACATTAGAGCTAAATAAGGTAGCTTGAATACAGGCAAAATATGACCCCTAAGTGGACAGAACAAAAATAAACGTAGGTTACAGCAACATATGCTAAATTGAAGCTTCCTGGTTTGGGGTATATTACGTTTATTTTTGTTATCTGACATTACTGCAGGCTTTTCTACGAATGAAAAAAAGGAACTTATGCAGAAGAGCACTGAAGGTACATAAGCTAACTCCTCCTCCTCTGCCTTTCACTTGGCCATTCACTATTTGTACTGTATATGTTCATAATCATTTGAAGCTGCAGGAAGATCTTGCAACACCCTCTCAAGCTGGTAAGTTGAAATGTCTTTGACGTTATAGTAGTTTTGACTCTGTTAGAGGCTAGTCTATCCCATGTCTAACATCATATCTTACTGTGTTCACAATTTAAACGGTTACATTCAGAATGAAATGAGAATAACTACAAATTTGCATATGGATTAGTTTGGATTAAGATGTTTGACAATATTGCAGTTGAAAAAAGAGCTCATGTGGGCAACAGTTCCTATTCATTTCAGTCAACTCAAAGATGCTTTGGGTGTATGCATTAACTTGGGCAACAACTGAACAGTGGCCATTCACTGTTAACCTTTGGGACCCTAATAAACACTCTCTCCCACTCATGACATTTGGGAAAGAATCTTGAATTAGTTTTAAACGTTCTTTACTGCAAAACATTTACTGTATATTGGCCCATGTTGGCTGTTTGGTAGCTTATGATAAATTTAAATGATGGTTCATAGTAAGAATTAGCTTGGTTATAATAATCATCCCCTCAGTCTACACTTCTCCGTACAAGGGTCTGGTGACTTGGCTATAAGAACAGATATTTGGTGAGATAATTAATTGGATACATGATAGATATTACACAATTTGTTTTTGCTGCAGTTGTCTGACTGATGTTTAATCTGCTGAACGATTTAGACAAATATAGTGGAAAATATAAAGATGTTTTGGAGGGTTTTGGTGTGAAGACGTTTCCCCATGCATCCTGTACTCTCAGAACTCAGTGTGGTTCTTGAGAAGTCATGGTGATTCCACATAATCTCACTTCACAATGATGTGGCAATCAACCACATGACTCAGAAATAGATCTCAAGTAGACATCACAATTAAGTTAATGTGGTTTTGGAGCAGACAATTGTTGGTTCTAATAGAATCATCATCATACATCACCATCATTTTCATGAAGGATATTGGTCTAGTTTAATTAAATCTCTCATATTCATGCAATATGTCCAACTTACAATGTTATTTTAGCTAGCCACAATGTTATTATTATTGAATAAAATCATGGTGGACCACCATGGCCAAAAATGCCAGAGCCATTTTTGGTCCCAGTCCGGCCCTGCAAATAAGGATAACCAGTCTAACATGGTTGAAAAGTTAAATTGGAAAGCAGAAATGGATTGTGTAGCTAAGCTCTGGGAACTTGTTTTTATGATGTAGGCTCCAAAACTTACCATAACTAGGTTGACAAGACCAGGGTCTGGTTGAATTTATCCCAGGATAGGGACAACTGGTAACGGAAGCCTAAAGAATTGTCCGGAGTGAATCAACAAGTAGCCCTGGTGTTCCACATTCCAAAGTGATGCCAAAAGCTATGACAATGACGAATTTCATGCAACGCAGACCAAGATCGTGAAACGGGGAGCTAACTGTAACAGAAGCAGGCATATAAAAACGAAACCAAATTAATTAGGTTTTGTTTTTATGTGCTGGCTTCTATTAGTATTATGGACGTTTTGCCATCTATGTCTGCACTGCACAAAATTCGGTCACTGTCATGGCTATCAACAGCACGTAGTGTCGGATCACTTCAGATAATTCCTTTAAGTTTTATACATGAAATACATTTTCCATGATTTTTCAATTCCAGCAACAATGATGGAAATGTCATGACTGATCTCTACTGATGAAAAGCCTGATTAACTTAGCTTAGCAAGCTAAAGTTTTCTTTGGTGATGAATCAAGATGGCGGGATTCCAAAGGAGACTTGACAGCATGACGTCAGAAAATGGTGGCGATTTTAGTTAGCATGCCTGCATAACTGATGCCAATGTCTCTAAGCTCTATACAGTACGTAGCACAGAAAATCTAATGGCAAAAAATCTAAATGCCATTCTGTAGAAGGGAACTTCCTGGCGAGGCAGTATGCTGCTATAAATGTATATTGTTTGCAAAATAATTAACTCTGCTTTTTCAGTGCAGGTTGACATGAACTTCAATGGGGATCATATCATCGTGGTGATGTTTGTAATATGCTGTACCAGGTCATGTGAAGGTTTGATAAAGTCCATTAGATAAAATTCACTCTTGACTTAAAGTGACAAAACAATATCAGTATTTGCTTTGTACTTAAGCACTTTGTTGCTTTACACTACAGTATCTTCAACACTACTACTTCTACTACAACTAATAATAATAATCATCATTAAAATGATGATGATGATGATGATGATGATGATGATGATGATGATTGTCTATGTGATTCAGGTGTCTTTGGCTCTTGGAAAGTGACCTACGAAACCAACAAAATATGTGCCTCTCTGGAATCCAGGGTAGACATTGGATGCTCTTATAAATATCCCATTTATGATAAAGTTAAAAACACTCTCTGGAAAAGAAATGACGCTGCACTGGACCTTAGCAGTACACAGGACCACTATATCTATATGGGAGATAAAGATAAAGACTGCAGTCTGAGAATAGCTGATGTGAGACAAAGTGATGAAGGAGAATATAAATTCAGGTTTGAGACACGTACGTCTTCGTGGGAATCCAAATCACCCTTCTATCTATACGTCACAGGTAATGTAATAAACAATAAATAAAGTTCAATTGATTTAAAGGAAGTGATGTCATATTAGTGAGTCTGGACATTCACAGCTAGATTCTGTTCAGTTCTGCAGGTGGTGATGACTCCAGCCTCAGTGACAAAGGGACAGAGTGTGACACTGACCTGCACCACCACCTGCCCTGAGGATACCAACCCCTCCTATATCTGGTACACACCTGACACCAGCCGATACACAATCATTGGAGACAAACTGACTCTGTCCTCAGTGAGTGAGAGAGATGCAGGCAGTTACTCCTGTGCTTTAAAAGGATATGGAGATCATCCATCACCTTCAGTGTGTAAGTGAAACTTTGTTAAAGTATTTCAATAGGCCTATCATCTCATTTTGATCCTTAAAGTAGAAGTTTAGATCTGATACATTTTTCCCATTTGAATGGGAAATAGGCTTCCCAACTAGCCTAGAACTCTAGACATACTCCAGCAGTAGCAAATTGAATTTACTCAGCACGTACGTCCAGCCATCAGCCATAGGTTGTCTGAGCTGTTTAAATCCAAACGCAACGCTCTAGGTTGTATTCAGACATTGTGGTGTTTAGCCTATCACAACGTTCTATATGGACAGGGAGTCATTCAGTAGCCTGACAAGCTAGATTATCACATGAATGTCTGGCCACGAGTGATACCCTCAGACAAAACAGCTAAAACTAATCAGCGCAACTAACAAGCGATTCAAACAACACTAAGCCCGCCCAATAACTCAGTCCAGTTAAATTGTGATTGGCCAAACACCATGTCTGAATACAACCTAGAACATAAACAGCTCAGCCTCAGACACCATTGAGGTCTGAGTACAATCTATGGCTGATTGCTAGACTTCACTGAGCAAATTTAATTTGCTACTGCTAGATTGTTGAGTGTTTGACTCGGCTTCTTAGTTGCGCTGAGGTTTTAGCCGTCTTACCCGAGGGTCTTTCACTCATGATTAGCCAGATTATACATTTTGTGGTAGTCTGGCTTGTCAGGTTACTTCCCAAAAGTAAAAGATTTATTGTTGACAATAAGTACTATCACTGACAAATACTCTAGCAAACACAATGTTATGTTTATGTATAGAACTTCAACAAGAGAAAAAAACAACTGTCTTTTAAAATAACAGGCCACCTCTTTGGGATTGCAGGTGTGTTTTGCTGGTATGTGATCTACAGTCCTCAGAGTATCTGTGCCATGAAGGGATCATCAGTGGAATTAGGATGTTCTTACTCTTATCCCAGAAATGTGAGAGTATCTCAAACATTCTGGCATAAATCGAAGATTTTTGAAGATATCAGACAGAAAGATGAATATAAGGGTCGTGTGAAGTACCATAGAAACCAAAAGAATGACTGCAACATGACAATACAAAGATTGAAAGAGAGGGACTCTGGAGAATATCAGTTCAGGGTTATATCAGACTCCAGCGAAGCGTATTCTGGAAGTCCAGGGGTTTTTCTTTCAGTTTCCAGTGAGTAACAATTTTGCTGACAAGACTTAAATGTGTGCAGTCACAATGGTGGTGATGATGCAATATAATATTTCACTCCCATTAGTTCTGCAGGTGGAGATCAGTTCCGCCAAAGTAAGACAAGGACAAAATGTATCACTAACCTGCAAAACGACTTGTTTTGGAAGCGATCTCGCCTACCTTTGGTACCAGAATAGAAAGCTTGTTATAGGCCCAAGACACACGATCAGAGGGAATAATCTGGTGCTTAATCATGTCAAGAGTGTTGACTCAGGCATTTACTCCTGTGCTGTTAAAGGACTTGAGGATCATCCCTCTACCAGTGTGATCCTCAGTGTTCAATGTGAGTATTTGAGATGCGCTAATGCAGGGGGTGGGCTATTATTTTGGCTGAAGTCTGCATGGCTTCTCTGCCTCTTGAGATCACTTTTTGTTTCGTTGTCAAAACTTAAACTTAAATGTATCATGTTTGTCTAAGAGATATGCTTTTTAGCTTTTCATTTGAATTTTGTATAGAAAATGTGTTAGTGAATTATTGCTAAGTAAGTAATGAATAAATAAAGTTTTCTATCGTTTTATGCAGATGCCCCTAGAAACACTTCAGCATTTCATAGTCCTTCTGGCACCATACCAGAGGGCTATGTAGTAAATCTGACGTGCAGCAGTGATGCCAATCCACCTGTGTATAATAACTACAGCTGGTACAAGAGCAGTGGAAATGAAATCTCTCTTATAGGCACAGGGGCCATTCTGACCTTCACTATGACCTCTGGTGATGGTGGACTTTACCACTGTGAGGCACACAATGGACTCGGATCACACAACTCTACTCAGATAGAAGTCCGTTTAAAAGGTATGATCACAAGGTTTTTTTTTATTTTTATTATGTACTATGTTTTATTATAATGTAAATTAATTGTTTCTTAAATTGTCAACCAAAAACCACAAATGCTGCCCTCCTTCTGGTATGTACAATACAAAATGTGTGTAAATAGTAGCTGATTGCATCCTTCATATTTTGAGATATAATTTATGGGCATATTTTATTTGGATTTTTCCAGCACCACAGTGGAATTTGATTCTGATTGCAGTGGGTGTGGCACTGGTTGTGGTTGTTATGATCACGATTGGGATCCTTTGTTTCAGGTGCACCTTAGTCTTTGAAATCACATTAACACTCTAAACCCTGACAAGTTAAGTGAACATTGTGGGAACTTTTTACTTAGCTCAGATTTATTGACAATAAAGTTTTTGAAGTTAAAACCTTTAAAAACGACAGAAAAAATTAAGTTTTAAAATGTTAGTGGTAATACAATTTTCATTTCACTGTGCAGTTGGGGTTTACAGTGCACATATTCACAAGACCTCAATTTCAAGTTACAATTATTTTGTTCAGAACGTGGTCCATAAGTAACAGACTGTTTACGTGTGCATGTGTGTGAATTTATGAAAGTCTAAAGAGGACACCATCATCAGAGAGCACCCAAAGGACATCTGTTGGAACACAGATAAGAGAGGGAACACAGGAGTCCACTGAGGAGGTCAGTCAATTTCACACATACAGTACCTATAAGCACCTGTACCTGTTGGCTTGTTGCCAGTGTTGGGAGTAATGAGTTACAAAAGTAACTAATTACTGTAATGCACTGCTTTTTGTGGTAACTTGGTAATGTAAGGCATTACAGACAAATTTTTGGTAATATTTACCTCAGTACAATGGTCAGTAACTCAAGTTACAATGCGTTTTTAACTTGGAATGAAGTGATGTGTTTTTCCTTTATACAAATTTGCCAAAAATCACTGAGAAGTCAGCAAGGGTAAAACGCCTGCTGTGCCGGAATTAATCGTAGAACTTTACAGTCTCCACTTGTCATTCTCAACATTGATAACGAATCAGTGAAGGTCATAGACTACCAGAGGGCCGGTAGAGTAACTTAAATGTAATGCAACAGTAATGTAACCCCTTACATTTTCAAAACACTAATATTGTAATGTAAGGGATTCCTTTAAAATGTCAGTAACAAGTAATAAATAATGCATCACAGTTTCACAGTAACTTGCCCAACACTGCTTGTTGCTGCACAAGATCCTCATGTTAGACTGTAGCGGCCACAACTATTTTACTTCAGTCATAATATTGTCTCTGTAGCATCTGTACTTTTCAATACATTGATTTCTGTTCACTCCCATCAGGGAGATTCCAGTCCTGTGTATGACAACATCTCTGCAGTGCCATTGCCCAGGACCTCTGTCCTAGAGCAGACAATGGACTCAGGAGGTGGTCGAGATGAAGTTCAGTACGCCACTGTCAACTACAATGCCAAGAAAAGGAAGCATCATGTCCCAAATTCTACAACTGGGGAGGAGATATACGTGAACCAGCTCAGTCTGTCCACTGCTGTCAATGTGTGAGTAACACTATAGTGTTGCTTTGCTAAACTACTATTACCAATTGTAACGATCGCCTATTGATGACGCGTATTGTTGTTTCCCCCACGCGCTTCTACTGTTATCCCTTTTTGACATGACAGGCGTGGATGCCTTTTTGTTTTGTCTAACCTTTTATTCCTGTCACGGATTCTGTCTGCCCGTCCGTTTTATGGTATCCTTCCTGGTAATAAACTACGGACAGTATTTTTCGTTTACTTTGTGTTTGTCAATCCTCTGGATTAACGTGAGGATCCAGCCAGATCCTTACACAATCACTGCATGGATTTGGATTCATTTTTCGGACAACGTGCATAGTAATAACATGCAACGTGCAAGTAACAACTGATTACATTTTGTTGGTGATTGGTAATCCAGAGCACCATCCGGAATTTGCATTGTGTCTGTAACCACCTTGCCTCGGCGGAGGTCTGCACTCTCTTTATGCTTATAGTTTTATAATTATGTTATTTTTCAGGGCTGAGGATGATGCCGTGATCTACAGCACAGTCAACAAACCCAGACGCTGAGGACCACAATGGAGTGGGCCTTGTCACAATAGGAGAAACTTCTGCAAGTTTGTACATACAGTTGAAACCACATGTTTACGTAGAGAGACATTAAAAACTTTTTCCCTCGTTACTGTCAAATATTGATTCAGAGTAAGCTTTGCGAGTTTCAGGTCAATCAATATTATTATAATTTTTTTTAATTTGTAAATGTCATAATAAAGACAACTACTTTGTAGAGTTTTTTTTTCTTTTTTGTTTGTTTTATTGACATGAAGGTAACACTTTACAATAAGGGTAGCCTGGGAGTATCCATGCTCCTTTGCATGCTTATTTCATTTCACACTGCAAAGCAGCATGGTACACATTCGTGGTGGTTAGTGAGGTCACATCCTGGTGGTTTGTGAGGTCTCACCTTACACTGTGAAGCGCTTTGGATCAACTGAGATTTGTTAATACAAACGTGCTATATAAATACACTCAATTTGATAATATTCTGTATTCATGCTGTTACTTTGTTAAACCTTGGTCAATGAGCGAACAATGACATGACCGCTGACCATATGGGTACTGTACTTCACTGGGCCCCAGGCAGACGAATTGAGCCCATGAGATGTGGATCTGCCGTAGGTTTCTTGCTAAAAATTCAAGTATTACGAATAGATGGGAGTTTTCCTTGCCTGTTACTCATGGATGATCCTCGTACTAGTTTGTATAGTGCCGTGACACAAATGAACTTTATCTGGCGCTCTACAGATTAAATTGAATTGAATATGATGTTTAAACCATACAGTAAACGCTTCATCCAGCACATTAACTAGGACAGTTGGTTGCAGAGTGTATATCAGTACATGGTAACACTTTATTTGAAGGTACCGTCATAAGACTGAAATGACATTGTCATTAACTATGGCATGACCTTGTCAGGAACCTGTCATAAACTTTATTAACCTGTCATGACTTCTGACATACCCTAACCTTAACCCTAACCCTAACCATGACAAATACCGGGTGACATATAATGACAGAAGTCATGACAGGTGTATAAAGTTTATGACAGATTCATGACAACGTCATGTCATAGCTAATGTCTGTGTCATATTAGTCTTATGATGGTACCTTCAAATAAAGTGTAACCCAGTACACAATACATCTTGATAGAGAGTGTGCTGTGGTTGGGGATCTTATCACATTATCACAATAAAATAGCATCAATTAATTGTTCATTCTGTTAAAGGTGCCCTATCATGCTTTTCCAGCTTTATCACATCCTTGAGTGTGTTAAATAGCTTTTAGTTCATTTATAAAGTACACAGAAGTCACATGTCTCAAAGTTTCCTCTAGGGGAGTGATTTTCTACCGCTGAGCTGTATTTCTCAACTGACAAAAAAGCGCCTCGTTGGGATTTGAACGTTCCATAACTTTTGTTTCCGCATTTTGCATACGTCACCATGACCTTAACATTGGAGTAAATGGGGAAAAGTCATCAGTATTGTCACAATCAGTTGAATTCTATTTTGTCTTCTTGGGAGAAGTTACCACATGCTGTGGGTGACAGACACAGTTTCTTACCTTAGTCAAAAGCTGAAGTTAAACATCTAAGCTTTCAACAATATCTTCCTCTGAGCAGAGAAGCGTTCATTGTGCAAGTTATCATGAGAAGTGCTCAGACCAACTGGGTGCCCTGTAAAGATATGATCATAAAACCAACACTTGTGCAACATCTTGTAGCATTTTCCATGAAGTGGTGAGTTCTGAGTTTATGATACACCAACCAGTTCTGTTGCGTGTGTGTTAGCTGTTTTATTTTTTTTTTTTTTTAATTTATTTATTCATTTCTCGCTTTTTGAGTCTTTTGTCAATATTCTGTTGTCTGTCTTGTCTTGTCTGTCACTATTATCTTGAAATCATGCCATCAATGGGCTGCAGTTGAAAATTAGCCTCACTGGCACATTTACAGAAACGGTGATTAATGTGCATTGTCCTTTTTAAATAAATAAATTAAATTTAACTATTTAATTAATTACTGGGAAACCAGCAGTGCTCCACCAACTTGCTTTACTTTACTGATTTAGTTTTGTTTTCTGTAACATCGCAGGAATTGTAAAGTGTTGAGCACAAAGAATGCTTTTTACTCACAGAATATTCCTTAGGCATCAGAAAATTGTCTGTGATGACAGTATGAGTATTGCAGAAATAACTAGCGTGTGTGTATACAAACAAACTCATAGACTGGGTACTCCAGATGCAAAAAGTATCGTATGAATGTTTAAGTCAAAATCAAATCATTATAGCTAAAAAAAACTTACACATTTTTATTACCTCCGCCAAGGAGGTTATGTTTTTGGTTGCGTTGGTTTGTCTGTTTGTTTGTCAGCAGAATAACTCGAAAAGTACTGCACGGATTTGGATGAAATTTTCGGACAATGTGTATATTGGGACTAGCAAGAACTGATTCGATTTTGGTGGCGATCGGTGATCCACAACATGATCTGGAATTTGATATTAGTGTCTGTGACCACATTGCCTTGGCGGAGGTCTGCGCTCTCTGAGCGCTTTTCTAGTTTTTTTTTCTTTCTGACATTTGATTGTAGAATATTGACATTTGATTGTAAAATATCACCCATTTAAAAAGAAAGAAAGAAAAAAACGACAAAAAACACTGAACTGAGAGGTCAGTGACCAGATGGAAAATATGCTTCCTTCTTACAATAGCAAGGTCAGGGTGTTGCATCAGTATGAACTATTGTATGCTAACAAAGACATAACAGCCTAGTCTTAAAGGCACAGCTTCAATTTATTTCTTTTAAGTATTCACACTTTATGTGTCTGCAAAATGTAATATGTACCATTTTTAATGTTGTAACGTAACACATTATACATAACATCCTTGGCGGAGGTACTGTAACAATCCCTAGAAATAAACAATATCTTATATACATATAGCCTAATATACAAATATTCACCTGAACTTTAAAACAGAAGGCTCATAAAGTTCACTAGCCTACATAATGAACAGCAACATTAATGAACTTTAAGCTTGAACATTAAGCTTTGAAAAAAAAATTGAAAATACAACAGAACATAAATAGTACTGAAACTGCTGCAATATTTAAAAATGTCATCACTTTTAATGTCCTCTCTCAACACACACACACACACACACACACACATACACACGCACATACACACACACGCAAGATCTGATATCACCAAGTATTTAAGAGTCCAGGATCAACATCAAACATTTGCCCTGGATCAATGTACCTTAACCCTAACCCTAACCCTAACCCATTCATCAAGGTAACAAATTTGACATTGACCCCAGACTCTTAATACTTGGTGATGTCAGATCATCCCACACACGCACACACACACACACACACACACACACACACACAATCACTGTGTGTGTCTGCACTGCCCCCTGCTGGTTACGGAGTATTAAGATATGCAGGTTCAACTTGAGCAGTAATTTGCAGTGGACACATTCATCAACAGCTTACTGACTGTGTAAGGTTACGGACATGGTCAAGCAACAGAGACCCAATCAAAGTCCGATTTTGAGGCTGAGAACTGTATCGATTGCAAATGTGTGTGTTTGCTTGATCACATCTGTGTGTTAGCACCTAAGTCTTACATCTCCGGTGGTCTTGTTCAGGAATTCACACATCTGCTACGAATGTATCAGAAGAACGTTTCCGTCCAGTCTCTACAGAAGGAAAAAAAGATATGTCATTAAACATATTTTATAATATCAGATAAACAACTATGTTACACTATTTTCTAATGCCGTAAAGTGTTTGCTCAATGCATAAATGTAATGTTAATGAATTTCAACATGGCGAGACACAAAGTGTGTAGGCCTACTGCAGCACCTGGGGATGATCTCGTGAGGCTCTTTCTGCTGTGCGTCTCCTGCAGAAAAAGTTATGCATTAGGCCACTGTAAAATGTAAAACAGGCCAATTGAGGCAGCAGAGCTCTCTCTGTGTTTGTGCATATACTGTGCGAGAGGGAAGATCTGATATCACCAAGTAATTAATTAAGAGTCCAGGATCAATGTCAAACTTGTTGCCCTGGATCAACAGGTTAGGTTTAAGGTTAGGGTTAGAGTTAGGCTTAGGGTTAGGGTTAGAGTACATTGATCCAGGACAAACAAGTTTAACATTGATCCTGGACTCTTAATTACTTGGTGATATCAGATCTTGCGTACGAGAGTATGCATGTTCATATTTAAGTCTGTCTGTCAATGTAAATCTCAACCTACCACCAACACATAAAGCCCACTGCTATCCCCACAACAATGATGGCTGGGACTAGCACAGCTGATCGCAATCCTGTGCTGACCTCTGGCGACAAAAAAACCATCATATCAGCATTACTAAACAAACAAATGTACAAATGTTATTTACAAAACATATACCAGTACTGTCTCTTATAAATGATTTGAATTTCTATTTTCATGCCAGGTGTAGGCAAGGCTGGTAATCAATAAAATATTCTAATATACTTGTGTATAGAACATAGAAATAACTAATAAATAAATCAATACTGATAATGTTTCGTTGAATAAACTGAACTTGTCTGTACAGTACTCACTATTTACGTGTAAAGAAAGCAACGTAGACGTAGTGGCTCCAACTTTGTTCTCTGCCCTGCAGTTATATTGGCCACTGTCTTTCACTTTGGCATGAGTGATGCTGTAATTCTGCCTTGAGGCAATCAAGAAATGATCAGTGCCATGCTTCTTATACCAGGCATATCTGTGCACAGGTGGGTTGGCATCACTGCTGCAGGTCATAGTCAAAGAGGTGCCCTCCTTTAAAGGAGACATAGAATGGAAAACCACTTTTACATTGGCTTTGATGAATTAAGAGAGGTTGTGCATGGTGAAAGAGCTATCATGAGCACGAGGCATGGTTCTGCCCTAATTCATATAGAAATCTTCAATTTAGAAATAGCCACTAAAACATGGGCGAATTAGAAGAAAGCATACAAATGATGTCATATAGCACAAAGCCATTGCAGTTCAATTGAGGTTGCCAGAGTGGGACGTAGTTTAGGCAAAAAAAAAACCTTTTCTACACACATCTGAAATATGAGGTGTTATTTAGGCTTGTAAAATATCACTTGATCTTATTTTTGACAATATACAATTGAATATCTTGTATTTAACATCAGAGAAGGGGGTACAATACTCAATTAATTCATTCTATGTCACCTTTAAGGACAGACTCAGCAATGGAGATGAGCTGCTGCTGCTGCTACTGCTACTGCAAGTCACCTTCACTGACGTATCTTCATTCATGGAGAAGCCCAAAAGTGCTGTAGTGTTTTTGGGAGCATCTAAGTTAAAGGAGACATAGAATGGAAAACCACTTTTACATTGGCTTTGATGAATTAAGAGAGGTTGTGCATGGTCAAAGAGCTATCATGAACATTAGGCATGGTTCTGCCCTCTTTCATGAAGAAATCTTGGATCTAGGAAACATGGGCGATTTAGGACAAAGCCTACAAGTGATGTCAAGTAGCACAAAGCCATTGCAGTTCAGTTGAGGTGGCCAGAGTGGGGTGTTGTTTAGGCAAAAAAAAACAAACAAAAAAAAAAACCCACACATTTCAAAAGACGCATGACACTGAATGACAACATTACAAAAAATGCATGACACTGAATGACAAAAGTCATGAATATCCATGGACTGCCATTAATGTTCATGATATACTTGGTATAAATGACAGGCTCATGTCACTTCTATGTAGTGTTAGGGCCATGTCAATGTGAGTTGCAGCGATCGATATGTATGCAAGCTCACATGTATGCATACAGGCATGAGCAGCGCAGGCTGCTCAATTAACTCCCATGTTGTCGCATGTGTTGCCTCTCAAGAGAGTTTTCACCACACACTTTGCGACGCAAGTACATATCACGACTTCTCTGCGTTCCTTGCGTTGACTATGAATCAGCCTGTACCTAGGAGGTAAATAAAGTTCGAAGTTCAAAGTTCACACACACGGGGGCGCCATGGCTCAGAGGGCTAGAGCGTCATACCATTACTCCAGGGACCCGGGTTCAAGTCCGGCCCAAGGTCATTTCCCGATCCCACCCCATCTCTCTCTCTCCAATTTCCTGTATATCTCTATTTTGTCCTATCCAATTAAAAGGCAAAAAGCCCCAAAAATATCTTAAAAAAAAAAAAAAGTTCACACTCACATCTGACATTGAGAGCCACTGTGTTGGATGGGTGATCCTCATGTCCTGTGACAGCACAGGAGTAATGGCCTGCATCTGAGGCACTCACTGTGTTGATGGAGAAGGTGTTATTGACAGGTGTGTGTGTGGTTGACACAGGTAGGCCATTCTTGTACCAGGTGTAGGTGAGGTTGTTACTCAGCCTGCAGGTGGAGCTGCAGGTCAGTGTCACATCCTGTCCCTCTGTCACTGTTGTAGGATTGATCGCCACCTGCAGTGCTGGAGGGGTATGAACAACTAATTTTAATAATGTTGAACATTTGACATTCTACATGTATTCTACATTCTACATGTAAGAAATACCAGAGACAGATAGAACTATATTTTTGGCAATGATAAGTTGTTGTATATTGCAAATGGACATTACCAGTTAAGTTGCATAGTCCTGAAGGAGACGAGACATGTGATCTTGTACTACTAGAACTGATGACACCTGAAACACAGAAATAGTCATTTCGGATTTTTAAAAGGAGAACTGCAACAATTTACATGCCAATTTCATAAGTAGTCAGGGTGGGCCCAGGCTAACACATACAGTACATGCAAGAAAGCAAAATTTGTTAGGTTACATTTTCTGTTAGATTTTGTTAAATTAAAAGCCCCAATGTTTACAAAATAAACTTAATGATGTCAAAATTGATCAAAGTATTTGTGATCATTATATAATATAGTGTCACATTATGTATAATTATGTGCTGCATATATGATTATTATCAAAAATGGAACTCTGACCACTGACTGTAAATTCTTTGCTGCCAAATAAAGTGGTTGCCTTTAGACTAGTTGAGTTTCAGTATGACAAGATGAATGACTATGTGTGTATACCTGGAAGAATCAGCAAGGAAAAGACCCAGGACAAAGGTCTTTCGTTATACAACATGTTGGTTGCCTCTTGTACTTCTACAGCTGTTTTACTGAAGGTGAAGATCCTGTATCAGCTACTCAGAAAAGGTTGCTACAGGTGGGCCAAAAATGGATTCTCTGCTGGACAAAAACAAGAACAAGTAAATTAAGATGTGAAATCTATATTACCGAATAGGCCATCATTATTTTAATCACATGAAATTGAAGGTCAAGGTTGCGTTAAGAGGTCAAGGTTGATGCCATATGACCCATGATGATGCAGTATTCAAACAATCTAGTCTGTAAACAGACCCTTTGCTGTGTCCCCAGGGCACACTGAACATTCACGGAGCAGATGTAACGGAGGCCAGCTCAGTTGATTAGAGCGTCCCACTCCCATGCCGGGAGTTTGTAGCTTGCGGGGTGGCGGGTTCGAGACCCGTGTGCGGTGCCATGGTGCCGTGACCCGGATGGGAGTGAGGATTTGGAGGGTGAGTGTAACGGAGGCCAGCTAGCCTGGCAGCAGTATGTGTAAATCCTCATCACCCAATTGCTTGGGAGCTTCCAACGGCTGAGTTAGAAGCTCAGGCTTTTAGTTCAGTTGGTTAAAGTGTCCCACTCCCACGCCGGGAGTTTGTAGCTTGCGGGGTGGCGGGTTCGAGACCCGTGTGTGGTGCGGACCGCCACCGGCTACACAGACATACCCGTAATAATTGCGGGTGACTCGGCATACCCTCTCCTCCCCTGGCTAATGAAAGCGTATACCCCGGCCCAAACCTAACACCAACCAACACAGGAAGCATTTAACAACCACCTCAACTCTATTCGGATTGCTGTGGAGCACACCTTTGGGCAACTAAAAGGAAAGTGGAGAGTATTAGCCAGACGAAGAGACATTCACCACAGCTTCATCCCCACAATGATTACAACTTGTTGTGTGCTTCACAATATATTATGTTAATTAGCACATCATGGAAACACCTGGGATAGTCAACACCCTGACAATGTAGACCAGGGGTGGGCAATTATTATGGCCAAGGGGCCACATTGGCTTTTAGATTTTGACTAATGGGCCAGGTGTTAAAAGTTAACCAACTGATGTTGGTATATTGGCAAGTCTCAAGCCAGTAGTCCCACTTTCTTCAGAGGACATGTTAATATGCAGGTTTAAAATGGTGGAATTTGCATTTCATGCAGGGCCGGTTCAAGGCATAGACAAACGAGGCAGCCGCCTAGGGCACCAATTATCAGGGGGGCATCACAATACATTTCTTACTTTTTTTCTTCAGTTTTTCTCTTATATTTTTAGAAAAGGGGGGCAAAACTCAATTCTGGCCTAGGGCACCAAAAAGGCTAGACTGGCTAGACGCGTCTGTCCCCCGGGCCTTAGTTTGCCCAGGTATGATGTAGACCTACCTGCTGCCCTCGATAACCAGCCACCTGGGAGACCATGTGAGGAACGTCCTACAACAGAGGCATCTGTGGTGCGGAGTGCTTTGTGTTGCAGCACATGCAAAGCCAATTCAATTTGTAACAAATTGTTCTTCGCCAAGACTTTGTAATGCATGTAGTCTTACTCTAAAGCTAGTGCATGTGTAACTTCCCAGGAAAATGTAAAAGTGATGGCCTAACACTGTGTGTAGTTTAGATGTCCTCAAATATTAAAGCAAAGAGAGAAACCGATACAACCATGAAATAACAATAAGGATTCCATTTATTAAGTAGCAATAATAATAGTGTGTTGTTGTAGGATATATTGCAATAATAATAGTAAGTATTGTCAGTCACAGGCCTGCTTCCTAAAAGGCTCGCCCCAGTTCCTCTCTTCCTGCTTCTCCTCTCGGTCAAGTTGGCTACCCCGCCTTCATTTCTTTCCTCTTATTTCTGAGGGCAAGCCATGGCTTGTCAATGCCTGTTTTAGCTAACGATGTGGAGATTCGCTGGAAAATTACGTCGTTGCTCTGCCTCTTTCAGGTCCGCTGCGCTACGTGTAGAGCTTATAAAAAAACTTCCGACTCTGTTCTTGTTCAAGCTAGTGATGCCCTCGGCCATGGCTATGCGATATCACTTGAGGCAAACTTGACGGTAGGCTACAGTCGCAGCGAGGCGGGACAACAACATTCGAATTTCATTTGCATTTGCGACATGCTATATTGCTCCAACCCTTTTCCATAACTTTTATGTCGATATAACTTTTCATATTACACCTCTGCCGAGCGAATGAATTTGAAGCAACATAATACCGGCGTTGGACCAATATTATTCTTTTTAGTATCACTTATGTCGCACCAACTTTTTGTTGAGCATCATTTTAAAGCAACTTATCTTTTTAATTGAAAAAGGGCCATAGGCTATAGGTCAAAAAAGCATAGCAGAAGTTTGAATAGATTACCTGTAATGGTAGGCTGTGTTAATAGATGTCAAGGGAGAGGATCCGCAACGATTTGATGCACTTCTCTTTGTTGATTTGAAAAAAAACAATGTAAGATGACTTTGGGTGTTTTCCCATCATTCTGTGCTAACGAGAGCCATTGCGTTATTGCCTTAAGATTAAAAGGTAAAGGCAACACTCTCACTCTTGCAACACTGCAAACTGAGAAACAGGATATGATGACATGCTGATTTATTTTTTTCTACTGGTAGGCTAGTTCTTAAGAAAAAGAGAGAGAAGAAAAAAGTTGCTCAATATTGACCTGTGACAGAATCAACACATCATTTGAACACTAATGAACCATGAACTTCAAATTAAATTACATGTTCCGTAATAAATAATTAATTATGTAAAAGGAGACTGTGGTGTTCCTCAGAAAGATGACAGTCAGCTTTAGAGGATACACATAGGCCTACTTGCTGAAATAATAGGAAAAAAGGTAGCCTATCATTTCATTTTAACCAATGCAAAACCCCACACAGTCGTATCAAAATGTTGTCGGTTGACCTTGTATCGTTACACTTAGTCACAACCAAAATGTTAGAGAAAATCTCTCTCTGAGACTTGTTAACGTTCCGGTTCCACTTTCCACGTCTTCCTGGCTGTATAAACAGAATTCTTACGGTTGTGATTCAGTAAAAACACATCTACCAACAACTTGACATTGGAAATGAGTGATAGCCTATTCTGCACATTGAACGCTTAAGTCCAGCCTAAATTAGCTGTGCAGCAGTTTTTACATAACACAAAGGCCCCACAAATGTTTTCTTTATTTATTTATTTGAAAAAGTAGTAGTAGTTTGAAATAGTGGTACCGGTAAGAAATTTAAACTACTTTCACCCCTGCAAACTAGCCTAGTTAACCATGACAATATGCCCGTATTTTTTTCAATGTTTGCCATTCCCTCCTCTTTCTCTCTGTTTGGTTGCATGTTATGAGATAATAGGTTAGGAATGCTCAACATGCAAGGCTGCCAAATTTCAGGGGGCACCGAAAAGCATTTATTTTTCTTTTTTTTCCTTTTCAGTTTAGTTCAGTTTTTTTACTTGTTGAAAAGAGGGGGGGCAACCTCAAACATGGCTTTGGGTAGCAAAAAGGCAAGGGCTGTCCCAGCAACATCATAATTTCACTTTTGGACATTTCCAGCATCCTCAAATGATTAAGAAATTAGAAATGTGTTGGCTATATAAACTTGTACCTTTCTTTGACAGTAGAGAGTGGTTTAATAGGTTGTTAATGTCACTATGTTGTCACATTTCTTCCAATAAGACTAATAGGCTAGCCAATGAGATGAGAGGATGTGGAGGTGTGTGGTCATACACAGGATGTTGCATCATGCATCAGTAATTGTGGTGCAGTGACATGAAATCAAATATATGTGCTTCAAAGGCACATAGTTAGGGCCGGTTCTAGATGAACTAGGCGATTGCCTAGGGCACCAAGTATCAGGGGGGCATCAAAATACACTTATTACTTTTTTTTAAATCAGTTTTTCAATTGTATTTCTATAAAAGAATGTGAAAAAAAATCTAATTTGGCCTAGAGCAGCAAAAAGGCTAGAACCGGCCCGGCACATAGTGAAGTGAAAAAGTACAAAAACTGAATCTCTACTAAGCCTCTTCTAACTGGTAGAAATGTGTCCTCACAGTTCCCTATGCTCATTGCTCAAGACGCAAACACCACAAGGAACTTCAACCAACCAAGTGTTTTTAAACGAAAAGAATGTCTGGAGGATGTGATAGGGATGTAGGTTAATTATTTATTCATCTACATAGCACATTTCACTTTCAGTTTCATATTCTCCAAATTCACAACCCCATAGTCAGTGTTGAATTTCCTATGGGATGAATAAAGTGCCATCTATCTTAAAGGATAATACCGGAGTGAATTCAAGCATAGCCCTGTTGAAAGAGCTTGCTAAATGTGCTAGTTAGCGAGTGAAACAAAATAATTTGGTACAGCACAGACCGAACGCGAACGCAGAAGCGAACAGGCACTTTACACTGAATCAATGGGACCTGACTGTTGGAAACCGAAAGTAAGATCTGAGGTTACATTGACTCAATGTAAAGTGTTTCACGTTCGTGTTAGGTCTATGCAACAGGGGGTAGAGCAGGGTTGTCACATGCTTTTAATATTACAGACAAATAGATTTATTAATATACTGTATCACTTTACAGTAAGTGTAATTAGTTCAGCTGCAATTTGCTGGCCTGCAAGAATCATCTAGGCCTGAGGCTGCGATCAGAGGCAATGGGTGGATTCCTAAATTGCTATAGAAACAAGAAATGTAATGTAACATCAATGTAAAGCTTTAGCAAGGAAATTACATTATGAATTTGACATTTGACAACTCCACCTGTGTTATGTGAAAGACTTACACGGGCATCATGTGGATTTCTAAATTGCTATAGAAAGAAAGAAAGAAACATCATCAATGTAAAAAAACAATGACATATTGTGAAAGTAATGTCATCTGATTAGTGTTTATGTTGTGTGAAGGACTCACACTAAGAGTGTCGTAGTCCGGTGATCTGGTTATAGGATTCAGAGCAGTGTAAGTATCATCATTAGTAGAGTCCACATTAGGAGTAGGTGATACGTCTGGTGGTACAATTCTCCTAAATAATAACAAATTATTAAAGTTATCAAATAAATTGTATTAAAGGGGAAATCCTGTCAATTTTCAACAAGAGCTCTATTGCTCAAGCTACTTGAGATTAGCCAATACTGAAGACGCAAAACATTTTGGACTAACCATATAGGTTTCCTTGAACAGAGAATAAGCCCTGACCGTTAACCCAATGGGGCAAGTTTTCAAAACTGTGTTTACAGCATTTAAACATGCTCCAAATATCACCCCAAAAGTTATGCAACATCATCAGACACATTACAACACAGAACTGTATTGTGTATGGCAACAAATGGCTGGGAAAGTGGTTAAAACTGTGAGCTTATGCAAGCAGCCCAATATTGTTTGTTTACAAAACGGTTTTGTAAACACTGCATAAAAACACAATTTTAAGCACTTTGTTAGACATTTGTAGTCATAAACACTACAGAGGTGTGTTGTAATGTGTCTGATGATGTTACATAGCTTTTGGGGTGACATTTGGTGCATGATTTGATGCTGAAAACTGTTTTGAAAACTTGCCCCATTGGGTGAACTGTCAGGGCTTACTCTCTGTTCAAGGAAACCTATATGGTTGGACTAAAATGTCTTGCGTCTTCAGTATTTGCTAATCTCTAGTAGCTTGAGCAATAGAGCTCTTGTTGAAATTTGACAGGATTTCCCCTTTAACTAACCTATTAGCCTAGTGGTTCATGGCAAACGGCTGTGGTGTAGGCTACTAGCCTGACAAGCCAGACTATCATATAATATGTATAGTTTGGACACAAGTGATAGACCCTCGGATAAGATGGCTAAAACCAACCAGCACAATGAATAAGTGTAACGGAGGCCAGCTAGCGTGGCTAGCTTGGCGGTAGTGTGTAAATCCTCATCACCCAATTCCATGGGCGCTTCTAACACGCTGAGTTAGAAGCTCGGGCTTTTGGCTCAGTTGGTTAGAGCGTCCCACTCTCACGCCGGGAGTTTGTAGCTTGCGGGGTGGCGGGGTTCGAGACCCATGTGCGGTGCAGACCGCCACCGGCTACATAAGCCAATTCAAACAACGCTAAAGGGCCATACAGATGCATTGCTACTTGCCCATCGCCTATCGCTAGCCTGACATAGCCCGCCCATAATACGAATGTTCATCCGTATCCATGGTCTGGGAACGGTCCTCTGGGGCGTGTTTACATCGGTAGAGAGTCTACCGGCCAATAAGCGAAGCTAATTAGACGAGCTGTCCAATCGTTTCAAACCAGAAGTGAATGCCCTCGCCCCCGCAGTATAATCGCGCCAGGTTAAAGAACCTCCAGACCATGAATACGGATGAACAGCAGTATTATGGTCGGGCTATGTCAGGCTAGCCTATCGCTAGCTTGCTGAGAAACACTCTCTCGTCACCAAGGTTATCTATTTGTGTGATGCCCTCCCCGTTACCTCCTCGTCAGGCATCACCTCAGTACTAATCATTGGCCAATCACCTCGTTATCACCTTGAGCACCTTCACCTGGACGTCATTGTCTACTACACCTGATGCACGGATCACTATATAAGGACTCTTTCTGGCGCCCCGCGCTTGTGAAGTCTTGAATGTGTTCCCGTTTCAGACTGCACTGTATTGCATGTAACTAGGTTACGCTTTCTTTGTTCAAAGTAAAACTCTGCACCTGCAACCGTGTTTGTATTTGTGTGTGTTCCACCACACCGTCACAGAAGACTTCACCTTTCTCATGGATGCAGCAGAGAACTCCACTGAGGACGGCTATCCCCCGGAGCCAGCCTCAGCCCAGTCCGTTGCCCAGCTGGCTGCTATCGTGGCTCACACCCAACAGCAGATGGCTGCCCAGAGCAGTGCCATTGATGAGGTGATCCAACGCCTACGGGATCTTTCGCCTAGTGTGGTTTCGCCCCAACCGATGGATAGCTCTGACGACCAAGCACCCACTCGGGAACGGAAACCAGAATCGCCCGTTCGTCTGCCGAAGAGCTACACTGGAGCCTCAGATGCCTGCAAGGGTTTCTTGCTACAGCTAGACCTCTACTTTGCTTTCCACCCACATGTGAGGGATCCAGAGAAGATAGCCACTCTGATTTCACGACTGGATGAGCGAGCAAGGGAGTGGGCCACGGCTGTTTGGGACCAAGGGGGTGAGTCGCTCTCCTCATATTCTAACTTTGTCTCACTCTTTCGTGCGGTGTTTGATCACCCTACAGAGGGAAAGAAAGGAGGAGAAAGGCTCCTACGACTGAAGCAAGGAAGCAGATTGGCATCTGATTACTCCTTAGAGTTCCGAACTCTCGCAGCGGCAAGTGGGTGGAATGAGGCGGCGCTGATGACAGTCTACCGTCAGGGACTGAGGCCAGACTTGCAAAAGGAGATTGCCTGTCGTGACGATTCACTCTCTTTAGATGCACTGATTGAGCTCGCCATTCGCATTGACAACCTTCTTCGAGAACGGCGATGGGCTGATACTGTGTTCTCCACTCCACCCTCCATTGACGAACGTGGTTCGGAACCCATGCAATTAGGAACAACTCGTTTGAGTGCTGATGAACGTCGCAATCGTGTTCGTCTGGGTCTTTGCCTATACTGTGGCGAGGGAGACCACCAATTAGCCCAGTGCCCGATCAAACCATCCAGGGTGACACGTGACTTGGACTCCTCAAACACAAAAAACACTCCTTCTCCATTAACCCTTTCACATTGACCATAGTTTTGCGCGCTGGTGACAAATCTCTTTCTGTTGCAGCCTTAGTTGACTCGGGGGCAGCTGGAAATTTCATCTCGGCTCCATTAGCCAAACAGCTCAATCTCCAGCTGCATGCATTAACAACTCCCTTTGCTGTTCGAGCTCTAGATGGGGCCCCCATCAGCGGAGGTTCCGTCACCCACATGACTGCACCAGTGTGTCTTACAGTTGGGAGTATTCACAATGAGTTGGTCACCTTTCTTGTCCTGTCTACCTCACAGCACTCACTTGTTCTTGGACTCCCTTGGCTCACCCAGCACAACCCCACTATATGTTGGGAAGAG
Source organism: Sardinella longiceps (assembly GCA_027497455.2). Lineage (NCBI taxonomy): Eukaryota > Metazoa > Chordata > Actinopteri > Clupeiformes > Clupeidae > Sardinella > Sardinella longiceps. The sequence continues at coordinate 8,948 of JAODXP020008301.1, read as the reverse complement.
AGAGACATCACAGCATGGTCACCTCACTGCCACAAACACTGCCTCACCCTGCGATGTTCTGCAACAACGGTCGAAAGTCCCCTGACAACCCTCCAGTCCGAGATTCCATCTCAATATCCAGAGCTGAAAGCGGTTTTCAGCAAGACCAAGGCCACATGTCTCCCTCCACACCGACCATGGGACTGTGCCATAGATCTGCTGCCTGGAGCCACACCACCTCGTAATCACATCTACCCCCTTGCCAGAACAGAGCAGCAAGCGATGGAGGATTACATCAATGAAGCCCTGAATCAGGGTTTCATCCGCCGCTCCACCTCACCAGCCTCAGCTAGCTTCTTCTTCATAGCGAAGAAGGGTGGTGGGCTACGCCCATGCATTGATTACCGGGGGTTAAACGAGGTGACAGTGAAGTACCGGTATCCACTCCCTCTGGTTCCCAGTGCCATTGAACAGCTACGAGGAGCAAAGTTCTTCACTAAGCTGGATCTTCGCAGTGCCTACAATCTGGTGCGCATCCGGGAGGGAGATGAGTGGAAGACCGCCTTCAGTACTCAGTCTGGCCACTATGAGTACCTTGTTATGCCCTACGGACTTGCCAATGCTCCTTCGGTTTTTCAGTCCTTCATCAATGACGTGCTACGGGACATGCTGGGGAGGTATGTAGTGGCATACATTGACGACATTCTGATCTATTCTCAAACCTTTACCCAGCATGTACTACACGTGAAGGCAGTATTGTCCAAGCTCCTACAACATCAGCTCTATGTCAAGGCAGAGAAGTGCGCATTCCATCAGACTACCGTCTCCTTCCTAGGATATATCATCGGGCCAGAGGGAGTACAGATGGAAGGTGACAAGACCAGAGCCGTGACTGAGTGGCCGGTTCCACGGACGGTGAAGGAGCTCCAGAAGTTCATTGGTTTTGCCAACTTCTACCGCCGCTTCATTAAGGGCTTCAGTCAGGTGGCAGCTCCCCTCACTGGCCTCTTGAAAGGAAGTCCTAAGACCCTGAAATGGTCACCAGAGGCACAACAAGCTTTTGAGGTACTCAAAACCCGTTTTACCACAGCTCCAATCCTTAAGCTTCCAGATCCAGACCTGCCGTTCGTTGTGGAAGTCGATGCTTCAGACACCGGAGTGGGAGCAGTGCTTTCTCAACGTTCAGGTGAGCCACCCAAGATGTTCCCTGTGCTTTCTTCTCTAGAAAGATGACCACTGCAGAGAGGAATTATGACATCGGCAATCGGGAGCTGTTGGCAGTGAAGTTGGCCCTGGAGGAGTGGAGGCACTGGCTTGAGGGATCTCGGGAACCGTTCCTGGTGTTGACTGACCACCGCAATTTTTGAGTACATCAAAGCGGCCAGACGGCTGAATCCCCGTCAAGCCAGGTGGGCCCTTTTCTTCTCCAGGTTCAATTTCACTATATCCTATCGCCCAGGCACTGAAAATACCAAAGCTGACGCTCTTTCTCGGAGGTACGATCCAGATGATGTTCAGCCCGAGCCTTATCCCATTCTTCCCTCTGAGTGTATTCTAGCTCCGATACAGTGGGACCTCCAGAGGGACATCGCTCGGGAACTTCGACGGGATCCAGTCCCAAGAAACTGCCCAGCAGGGAAACAATACATCCCAGCCTCCCTAAGAGGTAGAGTCATTGCTTGGGCTCACACATCCCTTTCTTCTGGCCATCCAGGAATATTCAGAACTCAAGCTCTACTCACTGGCAAGTATGGGTGGCCCCACCTGGCCTCTGATGTGCGGCGCCATGTGTTGTCCTGCTCCACCTGTGCCACCACCAAAAGCCCTCGGCAGCTCCCCGCAGGAAAACTCCAACCACTTCCAATCCCAGAACGTCCATGGACACACATTGCAGTGGATTTCATCACTGACCTGCCCTCATCTGAGGGTAACACGGTGATCTTGGTAGTGGTAGACCGTTTTTCAAAATTTGTTAAACTAATCCCTTTTACCAGTCTCCCCACTGCTCTACAGGTTGCAGAATCTCTGTTCGACACAGTCTTCAGGAACTTTGGCCTTCCAGAGGACATTGTATCGGACCGCGGGCCCCAGTTCACATCCCGGGTATGGAAGGCCTTCCATAATCGCCTTGGAGTGACGGTCAGTCTAACATCGGGTTACCATCCGGAATCCAATGGGCAGGCAGAACGCTCCGTCCAGGACGTGGCCAGGTTCCTGCGTGCTCATTGTCATCGCAACCAGGAGGACTGGGCCAAGTATCTTCCATGGGCCGAGTACGCACAGAATTCCCTTCGCAGTGCTTCCACTAAACTCACCCCCTTCCAGTGCGTACTCGGCCGGCAACCTCCCTTTGTGTCCGTGGGATGGAACCCAAACGGAAGTGCAGGCTGTGGATGAGTGGTTCCGGAGAGCTGAGCATACCTGGAGGTCCACACATATCCAGATTCGTCGTGCGGTACGACATCAACAGATCCAAGCTGACCGCCGCCGCAGAGAGGCGCCAGTGTTTGAGCCAGGGGACCGGGTCTGGCTTTCCACCAGGGACCTTCGTCTCCGTCTGCCCTGCCGTAAACTGAGCCCACGGTTCGTCGGGCCGTTCAAAGTTCTCCGGAGGATCAATGAGGTAACCTACCGGCTTCAATTGCCGTCGCATTATAGAATTTCACCCAGTTTTCATGTCTCTCTTCTCAGGCCTGTGATTCCTGGTCCCCTGGCTGATGCGGTCCCGGCAGACGATCCACCGCCTGCACTGGAGATTGATGGCGCTCCTGCCTATCAGGTCCGAGAACTCCTGGACTCCCGTCGCCGTCGGGGCCGCATTCAGTATCTGGTGGACTGGGAGGGGTACGGCCCCGAGGAGCGGAGCTGGGTCCCTCGGCATGACATCTTGGACCACACCCTGTTCCGCGATTTCCATCTTGCCAACCCAGACCGCCCTGCTCCTCGTCCCCGGGGTCGGCCCCCAGGCCTGCGGCGTCCCACGGCTGGGGCCGTGCCTCAGAGGGGGGTACTGTGATGCCCTCCCCGTTACCTCTATCACCTTGAGCACCTTCACCTGGACGTCATTGTCTACTACACCTGATGCACGGATCACTATATAAGGACTCTTTCTGGCGCCCCGCGCTTGTGAAGTCTTGAATGTGTTCCCGTTTCAGACTGCACTGTATTGCATGTAACTAGGTTACGCTTTCTTTGTTCAAAGTAAAACTCTGCACCTGCAACCGTGTTTGTATTTGTGTGTGTTCCACCACACCGTCACAATTTGTTCATTGGTCACTGCTGAAGTATCGGAGAGAAACATGTTACAAGCTATAATCACACACCTGTGTTTAAATTGCTTACAGTTCACTCATTTAGTTTGTTTCACAAATAATATGAACCACAGTTTGCAAAAACAGATACTGCAATCAGATCCTCATCAAAATAAAACCAACGCGGAGATACTCACTGCTTCCTTATTATGAAAACCACAACAGCAATCAAGACAACTGCATCCAGAACTGCAAGAACACATCCGACAATGGCAATCCATGTAGGTCCATTTTGCCTGTTGTCCAATTTTGGTCCATTTTGATCTAGTAGACAAAGAAACCAATGAAACACACACACACACACACACACACACACACACACCAAAAAAAACACACACACACACAAACACCACTCCCCCTTTAATTCCACAATATGTATCATTAGGAAATCAAATTTGGTTAATATGTCCTTCTGGATGAATAAAGTACTCTTTTCTTTTATCTCTTAACTCCCATCTTATCTTCAATCTTATCTCACACATCTTCAGGTGCTCCTACAGTACCTGCACAGCCTCTTCCACTTCCTTCAAAGGAAACACAGACTCCTGGCGGCCCTGGAGGTCCTGCTCGACCAGGAGAACCAGGAAAGCCAGGAAAGCCAGTGGCACCATGGGGTCCTTCTATGCCAGGGGGGCCTGGAGGGCCCATCGGGCCAGGTGGACCAGGAGTTCCTTCTGATCCTTTGAAAACACAAATTCACATAAATACCATGGCACACACACACACACACACCAGTGATGCGCATGTGTAAATGCCCTGCGTCCGACCAATGTTTTCAATTAAACGGACCGCAACAGAATTCACATTGCTTTTCACTGAGTAAATATTAATCTTAATTTCTTTCATAAGGCTAATCTTATTTAGCAGGCTACAAATTTATTGTAAACTAGGGCTGGGCGATATGGCAAAAAAAGTTATCACGATTTATTTTCTCAGATTGAACTATCTCGATTTTTAATCACGATCATGAATGAAAAAAAAGTACAAATAAATACATTTAAATTAATTAAAAAAAAAAAACTAAAAAAAAACACTGATATAGGCTTTTCTACTGATCTTGTCATTACACTGGCTCATATGCAATTGCAAATGGCCACCAGATAGTCTAGTGGGGGATTAAGGAGTGGAGTTTAGGTGTGCCTGTGTGTGTGTGTGTGTGTGTGTGTGTGTGTGTGTGTGTGTGTGTGTGCGCTGCGAGAGAGGGAGTGTCAGAGAATTGGGAGAGAGACAGTAGCATTGCCGCTGTGTTGGAAGTTCTAAAAGCGGGAGTTGTGGCTAAAACAGCAACTCGTTCTTGTTGTATGTGTCTACAATAAAGAAAGGAAAGTTTACCCTGTTAAATCGTGTCCAGCAGTAGGCTATTACAATACTTTAATTCAGGGTGAAATGCATTTACGGTTTCCATTCGCTCTGCAGGAGGCTTTCATTTTAATGACGAGTTGATTTCATGTTAGACTACCGAAAGAGCAGCCAACTGAAATTTGAAATGACACGCCTCCTGTAAACAACGCAGGGGACTCACGTAGTGGACAGGTACCGTAACGGTACCTGTCCACTAACCACGTCAACGTTTCTAGCAAAACGCGAGTCCCCTGCGTTGTTTACAGGAGGCGTGTCATTTCAAATTTCAGTTGGCTGCTCTTTCCTGCTCCTGTTTGGTTGATTCCAACGGCTCAAACACGACGCTGTACTGGCATTGGCTAATAAGGCTGCGTTTGACGCCTTAATTTGCATAATGTTCAGCCGAGCCCAACTTTTGACGTGACGGATGAACGCGCTGCCTTCCCACAATGCTTCGCGGGACGATTTGACGTGCTCCATTGAAAATGAACTGAGATCGTGACGCCGGTTATACTTGACGTGACCAGTGGATCTCCACGGTCAGATAGTCTTTCCGTCTGCATAAATACTATAGAGGACGGATGTCCAACACTACTGGAGTTGAAGATGACAAAACGTCGGAAAAAACTTTTATGTCTCGCATAAGGGTGAATGGGAACCGTAGATAAACGTTGCAACTGCTGTGCCCCACCATTTCTCCCTTCCTCGCCTGTTTTACCGTCAACAACACTCTACACTTGCAATTTAATGATTTTTTTTAACGGTCGCGCAAGACTTTCACTTGTGGATGTGTACCAACACCTAACTATGGAATGCTCCCAGAATTTCCTAGACGATAGAAATGCGTGTGTCTTCATAAATACCTGAAACGACGGCTAAGTTCTCTCTGGTAAAGTTAGGCTTGCTCGCAGCGGTGCAGGGAACTTGGATTGTTAGCAGCAGTTGGCGCGCACCTTTCCAACATGTAACGCACGTGATCGAGAAAATATGCACACAGCTGATCACCGTGATCGAACTAAATTTGATCGCGATCCCTAATCGAGATTGCATAATCGCCCAGCCCTATTGTAAGCTATAAGCAATTTTGAAATCAAACAAAGATCAGCAGTGCTGCTTTGAAGATGTAAATAAATGTAGGCTATTAACAGCTTTACAAGTGTGCTGATGGAACAGGTGTTTTCTGGAGTGCACCTTGCTGATCTACACTAACAAGTGTAGGAATTTTTGTAAGCTCACTTTTTGATATTTACTGTGTCCAGCCAGAGCCAAATATAACCAGTACATGGTATGCAAACAGCTAGTTACTGAAGACTCAGCTCTCTAGTGAAGACCATAAAGTTGGGTTCAGATGACAGCCCAAAGTGATGTCTTAGCAAATGTTGTGACACAAACAGACACAGTCATATGCTTAAAGGATGCAGTTTCAGGTCTCTAGTTTTGGCCAGAAGCCAGTACCTTAAAGACTATTGGATGGATAAGTTTAGAAGTACAAAAGGGTTAGTATATAAGAGTGGGTAAAACTCTTAGTCGGTAGAATTGTTGGTGGCATCTTTTTGTATCAACTGATTCTCCGGTGAAAGCTCAATAAATGACCTACATCGTTTGAGAAAGAATCTTGGTCTCCTGCAATCTTTTTGATCGGTCTTCTTGGGACACACACAAATTCCCACATATATTTGGCGTCACGAATTAAACAGCGTTTTAATTGGACTCGAATAAGAAACATCACCAGACCAGGTGTCTTAGCAGGGTAAGTATTTTCTTATTCATCCACCGCAAAAGAACCTGTGCGGGAGGGCCAAGTATTTCTCATCGATGTTTTGCTTTCACCGTATTTTTTTTAGGTCATATTTTCTTTTGCTACTTTTTACATTTTTGTTTATGAATTACCTAGGTATTCTTTTATTTCAGTAACTGAGGATAGTTCTTTTACTGTCCGTGCCTTAAGGGGGGAAGTGTCTTGGTGCTTTGATGTTATGTTATATGTTGTATTCTTGTCCTTTTATAATAAGATGTTAGGACTAACAAAATGTAACCGGTACTGAGTTAGGTCGCTGACAGATCCCTTCGTCCAATGTCTAAATGGGGGTTGCACATTATCGCGAAAATAGTGCAGCACTGTCAAAACTCTTATATGTGCTCCTAATACAATATAACATTTATGTTGTGTAGGGGTGGGCTTTGCCTTGTCACTCGAGAATGCAGCGCAGGACGCTGGGCTTACGATGAAGTGCCGGAGCTAAGAAAAGTACAATTTGAGTACTTAAGAAATGTGGTGTGCTAACACTTGTTCGTTCAAAGTTTGTCTGTCTATGTCTGTGCAACATTGCTGAAAGCCATCTTGCTGGTTATGTAGTGAAAAATATTGGGCAGTCGCCCTGTTTAAACAATACGGCTGGATCTATCGATTATAATTAAAAGGAGTGGAGAGGAGTAGGTCTTCGTTTATATGTGTAAGCTTGGAATTAATAATTGTTAATTGTTCAAATTAAGTACAGTGCAGAAGAATTCCAAACCATTTCGAGCTCGCATTCACTGCTAGAAGCACAGTGGTAATAGGAAATTTGAAGGCTGTGCGAACAACAGGGAGAAAAAGAACGAGACTGAGGTTCTTAGGAATTGGCTTTGTGTTTCATGTTAAATGTATAGTGAATGAATGTATCTGTTTGGGAAGCTTGTGCCCGGATAATGATGAACAGCTCTTAACACAAGTTATGTTTGTCATGCTGTGATCTTGTCTGAGTAGGAAGTGTCAACAGTCAGGATTACATTTGAGATACTTGTAAACGACTGTAAGACTATACTGTTTAAAGGGGAGGAGAGAGTGAAGAATTTACTCCAGTACGCAGATCGTAAACAGCCAAGTGTGGTATGCAAGTAAGAGGTGAAGCCAAGCCATACAAGACTGTTTGCTATCAGTGTATGGGATGGTTGGATTAAAATTCTACAAAGGATATTAGTCCAATAAGACACATTAAGCAATAGAAAGTTTGTCTTAAGTAGTTGTGAGTATAATATTTGTCCTATTGAAACTTCAGTGTCTTCTGTGACCAGCGCTCTGTGTGCCTGTTAGGCCCAGAAGTGGTGCTATACATAGCAACCAGGAAAGGCAAACTGACATAGAATGTCTGGTGCAGACAGGAATTTGAGGTGCAGAAAGAGTCCCATGCTGTGAGAGGCTATAGTATGCTGCCTCCCAGCAAGAGACGTATGTAAAAATCATCAAGTCAATCAAAGTATTTCAGCAATGCATAACACGTAAACACAAATAAAACAACAGTGGAGCTTCCTGCAAGTTGATAGTAGGGTAGACTGAGTACATTTGAGACAGGAGTACGGTTGAGACTTGTTAATATCTTGCGTGCACAACAAGCTAGAATTATGATTTTTTCTACACACATGGGCATTAGTACCCTCTTTAATCATGGAAAATTTGGATATTGTGCATACCTCCAGTCCAAAGATATTGGGGAAAGTATTTTTACCATAGTGAGAATTTCACTTAACCATGTCCCTTCCACAGTGAATATCTTAATACTCCTGCTAGACTGTTAAACTTATCTTACACCATTTAAAAGGCAATTCTCTGCTCTATAAATTGACATATTTCATATAATCATATTATGCAAGCTGGTTGCATTATTTAGAAAAATGTGCAAGATGGTCAGCAGGGTACAGTTGAGACATGACGATTCAACTGTCCCCTGGATGAATTCCCATTGGATTGCATGTTGTTTATCTGTGTCTATTATGATAGAATTTAGGCAATATGTAACACAAATGTCAATAGAATAAAACATTTTTCATATTTAAACTACATATTATTAAAGGATATACGTTTCTAACATGATGGCTGTAAAGATAATATAATATTTTATAAAATGAGTGATGATAAAACAAAGAAAATTATTTTTCCTCTTCAAACTTGATGTGCCTGTTGTATCTCTTTTTCTAAAGCTGATCTAGAGGAAAAAGTATGGATTTAGCTAAAAAGAAACTCTAAAATTACATATTTTAAAAATGAGCCATCTTGGCTTGTCAGCCCTATGCATTCTCAATGTGTCTCAACTGTACCATGCTGTGTCTCAACTGTACACAATACTTTAGAACTATGGGTACAGTTGAGATAAAATGCACCTTGTCTTTAAGAGTTAATTGTGAAAAAAATAAACAACATAGCAATATAAGTTTTTTGTTTTATAGTAGTGCAGACGTATAGGATGCACCATTTAAAAAATAACTAGTTTTCAATATGTTTTTAGTGACGAAAATTTGAGTCGTAGTGGAGAGAGCAAAAACTGTCTCAACTGTACTCAG